>CM037160.1:11660439-11682939 GCA_020921065.1 Vaccinium darrowii
ATTCAAAAGTTCACAATTTCGCCAAAAATGTGTCAACCGACGCGTGTCCGATACATAAACCATGGAATTTGTTAATTCACGTGCCTAAGGGTTAACTTTATGAATTCGAAGTGGATTCAGTGTTCAAAATGGTGGTATGGGTAAAAAAACACGATGAAATGGACGATCGGGAACCAAACGGGCATCAAAGGGTGGCCTAAAACCACCCTAAAAATAGGCGGATAGCCTCTGGAAAACAGGGGCAGCAGCCCTAAAATAGGGGCAGCAAGCAGATTTTCACCCTATTGGTGTGGAATTTCAATCCAAACATAAATGTGAGGTTTTAGGCTAAAAATTGGACATGTAGAGAGCAAAAAATGGACATCATGGGAGGGTAATCCAACCAACAATTACATCAAACACTTAATCAATCCATAGATCATAAAATCAAAGTCAAGCAAACCCACTATGAGAGCAAAACATGAATTCAATGGATTTGAGGAGCAAGAACAAACTATATGCTATACATCACATTAATACAACTAGAGGGAGTAGAATTTATCTTCCTACCTCAAGAAATTTGCTTGAGATGAGTGGGAAATGGAAAACCCTAGCCTCCAATGAGCTCCAACCCGAATTGTGAGCTTTTGGTGCGAAACGAACGCAATACGAGCTTCAAAACGCGTAGAGAAGGTGATTTTAGGTGGAGTTCTTGAAGGGGACTTGAGGTTTTGGTGAATTTTGGAGGGTTTTGGCAAGAGAAATGGAGGAGAGGGGAGAGAGAGAGTAGTCGGTAGAGAGAGAGAGAGAGAGAGAGAGAGAGGGCTATTTTTTCTTCTGTTTTTAAAAAAAAATGCAAGACTACAAAGTCGTATATACTTACACCCCTTTACACTTACACCCCTAAACTTTCTAATGCACTTTAAAAACACCTAAATGCATTCTATCACTATCACATTGACCCCTCTTAGTCAAAATTCATTTCCTCACATTTATCCAACATTATTTCCGGAAAGTTATGCAAAATTACGGGTCCTTACATACACGAGAAAAACAAAGTATAATTTAACTTTTCTTAAATAAATCTGTTTCAAAATATTTATAGTATCCCGTTTTCCTTGTACAAATTAATTTGTTTTGTTCATGTACCTGTCGAAATTCGATCAAGTTAATTTTTTACGTGAATTATAAAGCTCTCAACGAGCTCTGCAAATTAAAAGATTCCAATTATTGCTGTGGGCCTAGGAGGGTCCCAAAACTAGACCAAATTCAACAAAAAAAAAACTGGACAAGAGCCTATTTCAAAATTATTGAGGTGAATTTTTTTGTGAACTGTGGAAGTTTTTCATCGGTGGATTTTGTGTAATATGAGGAAAACTGAATTTATTGCGGTGGATTTTGTGTAATATGAGGAAATCCTAGTTTATTTATGAATTTACTGTGGTTGATTTTCTGTAACCTAAAGCAATCCTAGTTCTATGGATTTTGTGTAAACTGTAATTCTGAATTTATTGAGGTGGGTTTTGTGTGATCTGAGGAAATCCTAGTTCAATTTTGAATTTATTATTGTAGTGGATTTTGTGGGAATTTGCTTTGCGCAGGCACCTGACATGCGCCCCGCCCTGGGCCCCACGCGCCTGAGACGGTAAAATTACCGTTTTACCCCTCCTCCTGTCCTTTAATTATCATATAATATATTATTTATATTAATTCATTTATATTACTTTAGTAACTTTATTTATACTACTTTATTTCCTTTAATTACTTTATTTATATTAACTCATTTCTTTATATAAATTAATTTAATTATTTAATTCATTTAATTATTTGTTTAATTCAGTTCTTTAATTTAATTATTTATTTATCGCTTTTATTAATATCTTTTTTCTCTTTTATCTTTTAATATGCTCTAATATGTTGTTTCTCTTTTTTAATTATTTAACTATTTAATATCTTGTTTCTCTAATATCTTTTAATTCTCTTTCTTTATATATTTTTTAATATGCTCTAATATCTTATTTTTCTTTTTTCTTTTTCTCTTTTATTTATTTAATATTGTTTATTTACTTCTTTTTTTAATTACTTAATCTTATTTATTTAATTCGTATATTCAGATTATTTCTTATCTTTTTATCTTCAATCACAACCACTCATTCAAATTTTCTTCTTATCTTCAATCACAACCACTCATTCAGATTTTCTTCTTATCTTCATTTACAACCACTTATTCAGATATTTTTATTACCTTCTTATCTATTTATATTACTTCATTCTTCTACTACTTCACACCTTCTCTTTTTAATTCTCCCACTACTTCATACATACATTCACAGAACATCTCCCAATATTTTTCATACTACACACATTTGACGAGAATGTTATAAGTTGTTTTACTCATTTGCCCTTGAGATCCCCTTCAGTTCCAGTCCGACAGCGCCAAGAAATAGCTATTGCCTGTATTAGTAATCACTTTGTGCAACTTTTTTTGCGCCCTCATCACCCTGTATCACCCATCCCAATGTGGTGGTGGCAGAATGTGTCGGATGAAGCTAAGGAATGGGCTCATACTTATAATGTACGTGCTCAATTGTGGTTCAACATACTGGGTGTCGTATCTGAACCACAATTTGGAGGCAATATTGATTAGGGCTGAACATTGTCAACATGATTGTAATATTCATTCACTTTAAAACGTGATTGTAATATTTATTTACTTTTAAGTGTGATTGTAATATTATTCACTTTTAGAAGTTTTTTTTTTTAAATTATTCATTGTTAAGACAAATTAATTAACTAAATAAAATAATATAAAGTTTCTAAATATAAAGTCAAATTTAAATGTAAATTAAAAAAATAATTTTCTTGCAAATTTAATTTGAATAAACTAAATTAAATGAGTAATTAAATAAATAAAGTTAGAATAATAAATGAAATTACTTAATAAAATTGGAACCGAAAAAAAAGAAAAGAAAAAAAAAGGGAATTTGTGCCGAAAAGGGTAGGTGGGACTCTGGGTGGGGCGATTGTCAGTGAGGGCGCAAAGTGCCTCTCATTTTGTGTAATCTGTGGAAATTCTGTGGGCCAGGGTAAAATGTAATTGTCATGTCAATCGTGTCATATTTACATCAGCATTTATATATTCTAGGGTAAATTTCACTGACCTCCCCTGAGGTTTCTGACAAAAGTCAAAAATAGTGACCTCCCTTGAGGTTTTTGAAATGTCATTGCCCTCCCTTTCTTTACCTGACAATGTAGAAATACCCCCTTCTGTCTTCTTTCCGTCAAAAACTTAACTAATCCAATATTTTTCATAAAGTTTAGTGGCTAAAATGACAAAATTACCCCCTATATCTCCCCTCTCTTCATCCATTTCTCTCTCCCCACAGGACCGATTCACACCAGAGCACCACCATTGCATTTCCAGTTTTCCACCATCTCTCTTTAAGAATCCTCTCTCTCCACTTTTCTTGCCAACTCCACCTCTTTTTTTGCCAACAGATTGAAACCCAAATTTCCTTACAAAAAAAAAAAAAAAATCGCGTATAATCACCATTTACAAACCATCGTTACCAAAAATTGAGGCCTAGAAAGGTGTTACCAATTAAAGATACAAACATAAAATCTCTTAGCTATCTTGAATCCAGTATTCCTATTACCAAGTGGAACCCAATTCCACATTCCAATTGGACCACAGCGACCACCTATGTATAATCTGTAGAATGTTTACTCAAACATGATCTAGGAAATTTGATACCTCTGGGTAATTCGACAGACAATCAATTTTCAGTGGGTTTACGACTTTAAGTGTATAATCAACCAAATTGAGCAATCGAAGCAAGGAACCAATTCTTAGCGGGTTTACATGTGTACACAATTAACCTGCACAATTGAAGGCCAACAGAAGCAATTCTAAGTGTGTTTACCATTTACATGTGTAAGCAATCAAAATGAACAGTTGAAGAAGATCTCTATCTTTCTCCCCTAATCACCACCATCCACAAAACATCCTATTAAATCACTTCCCATTACACCTTGACACACAACAAGTTTTTCAGAGAGTCACAATATCACCCACCGGGAACAGAGGCACAAGTGGGGGCTCCAACACTGACAGTGTGCTTCTTTTCAGTAGATCCACATGAAATACATTTTCTGTGATATCCTTCTCCTCCGACAAAAAAAAAAAAAAAGTTTTATGAATCGTGATAGAAGTCGTCGTTAATGGTGCTTGTGAGTGATGGGTGGGTAAGGTTTAAGGCTTGAATGGCTGTTGGTGGTACCTGGTGGGATTCAGGAGGCACAGGATTTTCATTGGGATGGCTACAGTGTCACAGAGAGAGAGTTGCCGATCCCAAAAAAAAAAAAAAAAGTAGAGAGAGAGGTATAGAAGATGGAGTGATGGTACAGGGGCATTTGGTCATTAGCTTAGCTTAGTTGACGGCGTTAGAGCTTGGATAACGGAATGGAGGAATTTTAACATTGTCAAGTAAAGCAAGGGAGGTCAGTGACATTTCAGAAACCTCAGGGGACCTGAAGGGAGGTTAGTGAAATTTACCCTATATTCTAATATCAGATCCATTTTAAACAAGGGGAATTGCTGCGGAACCTAATATGGACAAGTCTTCATTCACATTTTTGGCTTTCTTGCTCTTCATGGTGGCCATTTCCTCTGGTTAGTATTTTTGCAATTGGAGGTACTACTTAATTTGATGGGTTGAGTCCCTTAAACCTTTAAATAAACGCTTTATTTATTTATTTTTCCGAACATGGCTTGTCGGCACTTCGCGTGCAGTTTGGCAATTTCCGGTCACTTGCTGAATTAATTCAATGATTGGCTCCTTTCATATTGAAGATCTCGTCGAAACGCTTAATTACTGGATATCAATTTATGTGAAAATAAAATCTAAATGTTTTGGAAAGAAAAAAGGAGGAGGGCCTACTACTGCCTAGAGAGCTTCTCTCTCTAAAAGTTAGAATACCCTAGGGTTTATCCCTTTTCCCTGCCAGTAGCCCACCCCGTCCGGCCTTCTCCCACCTTTCCCCTCTTTGCCCTTCCTCTTTTCTTCCCTTTTCTCCCCTCCTACCTCCAGATCTACTACTCGATTTCTTTTGCCGGACACCAACCATCTTCCCAGTAATTTTTTAGGGGTGGGGCTGCCGCCCTTTCGCCCCACCCCTCCTCCCATCCCTTTGCCGGACACCAACCATTTTCCCATGGCCAGATGCGTCGCCTTTTCCTCCCCCCACCCCACCCCACCGCTCCTTCCCCTCCACCTCACTCCTCTGTTTCCCCCACCTACCGCCACAACCTCTTTCCTCTATTTACCCAACCTTCTTCGATCTTCTCCTCTTAGGTGTTTTCGGACCGACAATGGGCAGATCTTTGGTGTTACGGCCCCCCTCCGGTTAATAAAGCTTTCTGATGCAAAGGGCGGCGGCTATGGAAGCTTCTTTTGCCCGAGGAAGTGAGTATTCACCAAACTCGGATGAACTCTGTGCTACGCGTTGAAACTCGGTGGGATGACTCAGTGAATCTCGGCTGTGCACCAGTGCTTCTGGGTTTTTGTATTCGGTGGTCCTTGGTGTCACTCAATGGTAATCAGTGAGTTGGCTCAATGAGCCTTGGCTGCACTAGCTCCTTTGGGTTTTGTTTAGTTTGCTTCTTGTATTTCTTTACCGATTACTCTGCGTTGTAGTTGTTTGGTTTGAGCTGGGAATCATGTGTGTTCTCTACCACTTCCATTTGAAACGGATTCATCATTCCGTCCCCTAGGTGTCGGGTCTGCTTCAGCAGGTGTGTCTACGAGTCGGTGGCCCAGTCAGCCTAATGCCGTTCTCTTTTTCACTTGTTAGTGGTTTAGGTTTCATTCCTATCTTTTGTTGTAATCGGTGCCAGATGGCGTTTAATGATATCTTGACTTCTTTCAAAAAAAAAAAAAAATCATGTGAAAATAGAATATAAATAGAAATGAAAAAAACAGCTCTGCACACACTGAATCAGGACCAACAAAATTCAATTTCAAGGAATTTTTTGTTCCAATCACATACTAATTGGTATGATTTTAAACTACACTTATGCGTTGTGACGAGATCGACATAGGAACGGATGCGATCGTTGAATAAGTCCAACCGATGACAAGAAATCATCCCTCCTCCTCATTTGATAAAATTAAGGGGTGATTTTATCAAATTTTGATTTAATCTTTTGAAAAACTAGGCAAGCTAGCTTATGGCAGGAGTTTTCCATATGTAGCCCCACGATTATGCGGGCCTGATTGCAATGAGTGTATATCAGATATCTGAGCCAGCTTGCGCGTACCTCGATTAATTTCAAGACCCTAAAAGTAACTACCGGGCATAACTTCCAGTGCCCCCAAGAATTTTGCTAGCAAGTCGAATCGATTTGGTATTGATATTGAAACCTTGTTTTGGGTTGACGTCTTGTTAACCGACTGTTTCTTCTTGGGTCCGTGGCGACATATGGTTGCCGTTTGTAAGGGGTGCCAGGGTTGACGTCTTGTTAACCGATTGTTTCTTCTTGGGTCTGTGGCGACATATGATTGTCGTGTGTAAGGGGTGCTAACATAGTTGGAATTAATGCTTACTCGTGTTGTGATGCTTTGTGCATCAATCCCTTCAGTCTTTGTAACCATTCTCAAAGATTAACAAATATATTTTTCTACTGTCAAAAAAAATAACAATGTACTCTATACTACCATGTGTTCCACGACAATTTAGAATATTAGACAAAAGATTACACTTCAACAATAAAAAAAGATCGCAAGTTTAGTTGATGTGTAATGTATTTTCAATCTCACTTTGCTAATAAACCCGGGAGAATAAATATTTCTTATCCATGATTTGGTAGAATTGTGATTGTTAACGCTTAATTTAATCAAACTTTATTTATGATTAAATATATTGTGCTTTTTACCATTTTTTTATAAGCATGATGAAGTATTCGTTGTTATTCTTAACAGCGTTATTTGACAAGCAAAGGAGTATTAACATAGTAGGATAAATGTTTTGGCTACGGGGTCTTACTGCCGCTTGGGGAAAGCAAGGTCGGACGTGCTCTGGGATGGCACAATTTTTAGCACGAAATGTGAAACGTACATCCCAACGCACCTTACTTGGTTGAAAGCGAGTTTTAAAAAAAAAAAAAAACCAATATTGTAGGTTATATCATTTCACTCTTTTAACTCATGATTCATGTTATGTAGGTCTCATTTGAGATTCTCTATGATTTTGCTTTCAATTATTGCTGTAATAATGGATATACTTTATGTCGTCCTTTCTTTGTTTTTCGTTATTGGAATCCATGAATGTTGGTGGACACTTTTCAGTGTACCATTTAAATGGTTTTCTAGTGCACACCGTGAATCCAATAACCCCTTCTCTCACGACTCTCATCCATCAATTCTAGAAAAATTCAGACCACTTACGCACATGTATATTCAGGTCTGTTACTGTAGGGATGTCAAAGTTTGGCTCAGTCCGAGTTCCTGACAAAAAAAAATGGAAAGTAAAAAATTTATGTTCGCGATCCGTTCAATTTAAAGTGTAATAACTGTAATATTGACGCGAAAAACAATAGAAACGTACAACAGACTCTGACAACAAGCACCATTTTATTTGTGTTGGTTCCTCATGGGTCCGTTGCAGGTTTAGATTGCTATGGTCATATTTAAAGGATGTTGCTAACTTGCTATGGTGAGTCGCCTCCTCATCCGTTCTATTAATTAACACAAACATAATTGACTTAAAAGAACTAATAAATAAATAAATAGTGGTAACAGGAAATTTAAAATTCTTGGACCTTAATATATTTGCCGTGTGATCCGATTCAGACAATACATGAACATCATGAAACGATTCGAATGCTTTGATAGCTTTCTGCTTTTGTTTGTTGACATTTAGATCCAAATGGAGCACGTCTTATTTAATCCATTAAAGGCTTCAGAGTGGACTCACATATTCTCCTATTTCCGATATAGTCCGGTATAGTCTGGTTTCCGTTTGCACACAGAAATACGGTCGGATAAGAGTGGACTCTTTGTCCATTTAGTATCTCGGGGGAATAACTAATACTAGGCCGGGCACAAGTGGTATTAGCTAGTCCCATTCACCGGATCATTTCCTTCCACATCCAATGGTAGAAAATAATTCAAATAATCTTTATTCCATCTTTATATCGTACTCTAACTAATAGTACACCTTGTCCCATTATTCATGTAATCTCATCTACTATCCCATTGGCCCCGTATTCGATCTTAGTCTTAATCAAATCTTATCAAATCCTTCCTAAGAATAATCCAGTAATCAAACGTGTTCTATAGTCTCTCATTTCATGCTCCAGCATAGGCACAGACATATACGTACAAAAAGAGAGGGCTCGCCCATACAAGGTTTTGTTTGGAACTTAGAGAAAGGAAAGGAAAAGAAGGGAAAGTTTAAAAATTTTCTTCTCATTTGTTTGGCTTGAGAGTAAAAAGAACAGAAAATCAATAAATAGAGTGTTACCAATAGTGAAATTTTCTCGTTACTCTCCTTACACTTTTCTTCTTCTTTATTTTTCTTTCCTTTGTCTCATTTTTCACAAGTTCCAAACAGAGCCTTTGGAGAGGAATAAAAAAGATTTCAGCCAAGCTTTTGTACTGCTTTATTACTGAAGTATGCCAAAATTTGTAGCAAATTTTATTACAGTTGTTTTCATGCCTTCTGCAACTATCATCAGGCCAAAAACGTAACACAAAATTTTAAATCTGTGTCATATGCTTTACAATTTCTCTGAGAGAAATGTATGTACCGGTTACGGCCACTAAAGTTCCCACCAATACAATTGACAAAATAAGCACCAATTCTACCCCAAATCTTCGGTATCGTTTGAAGATGTTCAAGTAACACAGACACGGGAGCAAGATCGAGACAGTAACACTTAGAAACGAGCCGATAAATGCCATCACATAGCCAAAAAACGGAACTGTTAACGCCACGACAACCGTGCTGATAAGTATGGCACTTCTGATGAGCAAACTGATGGATCTGCTGTCACGGAAGGGATATGTATCTTCGATAGCTGTAGCAATTGGAGAAATGACTATCGCGTACTTAGTGATGGGGTTTATTAATGTCGTCCAAATCGCTATTTTTGAGCTCATGTTTTGAGTCCGAAGATTGAGTGTGATTTGGGACATTAAGTTTTGTCCAAATATCAAGTAGCCTAGAACTGCCATTGATCCATAACTGATTGTGCTTAGAACAAAGCAAACCAGCAGAACCTGCAATCATATAACATTTGAAAAAGAAAATGTATCAGTGTTATGGTGATCTGAAGTGTTATCAAAGAATGCTTAGAACTATGTATTGACAGAAGGCAAGAACATTCTGCATAGGGTCCACAGGAGGAACTTTTCAGTGCATGCCAAGCGGGTATGGCTGACATGCTACCCACTCGCGCACATCCGGCATCCAAAAATGCAACGGACAGCTCGGATTAAACACACTTTTCCTTTTCTTTTTTTATTTTTTAAAAATCCATCCGGCACTTTCAATCCAGGCCGTCCATTGCATTTTTGGACGGCCGGATGTGCGCGGGCACCACGTGGTGTCTGCTCAGTGCTGAGCGGGTATGGCTGACGTGGCACCCGCTCACACATTTCCAGCCGTCCAAAAATGCAATGAACGGCTTGGATTAAAACAAACCAGAACAAACGTCGTGTTCTCACCCTATGCTCTTGTTTGCGAAAAATTCGACTTCATAGCCTAACTCTTTTCTTTTCGTGTCATTTTTTTTGGACGAATTCATTTTTCAAGGAAAAATAAGTAAATGAAACAGATAATACATTAGTAAGTTTTAACAAACATATCTGTTTTTATTTTCATATCTGCTTTAGAAAATTCGCTAGATCTTTGCTGTTTTCCACTGAAAATAATTGGTAGGGTATCATACCTTAGGAAATTGGTTTCTGTCCTTCATGGAATTGCAGAGTGTTGGGAAAACAGCATGGCCACAGTAACAAAAGGTAAACAAGCTTACAGTTGTAGGTAGTCCACTCCAACTCCACAACATTCCTTTCTCATGAAATCCCACCCCATCAACTTCACCAGCCCAGAAAACAGAACCTATCAAAACTAAGGATGCCAAAACCCCACCAGCAGAAACATAAGCCATCAAACCCAAACTCCTCAACCACGTCGTCGGCATAATAACCAAGGAAGTGAGGAGAACAAAGCACTGTTTTCCGCCAACCGTTCGGCCACCAATGTGGAAACTAGCATTTGGAAACAATTTGTGGAGATTGTCTCCTTCTAGTATTAGAAACTCAACTGCAACCAAGTAAAGCTCAAGGTACATCAAAGTGGATACCAAGGCTCTTCCCTTTGCCCCAAAGGCCAATTGGCCTATGTCAGGATAGGTTTTGATGAGAGGGGCTGCGTCCATACACCGGCGTAAAAGTATCCCTGTGTAGCAACATACGATTGCTACTCCGAACAGGATTATTAAGCTGAACCACCCCCCTTGAGAGAGTGCATACGGAATCGATATTATCCCGACACCTGAGAAGCAGAGTGATCAACTATATATCACTCATATGCAGTGCATTTTAAATAGGGGTATCTACTATTATTGTTGTTAAAATCCTACGATGCAGGATACGTATCCTACGATTTGTATCGTCTCTTGAGAAAAACGAGACGTATCCCAACCCGTATCTTATGATATGATTGCTTATCCTACGATATATATGCGTATCCCTGTTCAGTACGTTATTGTAAGAAGTGGAACCTCAACCGCATTAATATAAGTAGTTTGAGCGACATTCAAACCATTTGAAAGATTTCCCATCTCAATGTTTTGGGAGAAAGATTTTCTTTTCTGTCCTTGACTAAGATAGCAAGAAACTTCAATCTGATAAATCCCAGTCGAGAGACTTGAAATTTTGCAGCTTAAAAACTTAGGGGGTCACTACGCCAAATTTCAGCATTTGCGGCATTAGAAAACCGCCGGTAAAAGTCCAAAAACCGCCGGTAATAGTATTAACGGTGGTAATCCTCCCGCCGTCGATACCGCCGTCGGGAATACATAAACGGCGGTAATTTACCGCCGGTAATAGTAGCACACTTTTCCCGGCGGTTTTATTACCGCCGGTAAAAGTTTTTCCAGGAAAAAAAGTTTGTCCCAAGTTTTGAACCCGCGACCTTTTGCATAGAGCTCCGTTACCTAACCACGCGACCAACCAAACTTTATGTTTACATTTACAAAATAAAAATATTTATATTAAATTTTAACGTTTTACCGGCGGTTTTTGGGATTACCGCCGGTAATAGTTATTTTTCCCGGCGGGAATAATTACTACCGGTAATAGTACTCTTTAACGGCAGTTTTATTACCGCCGGTAAAAAAACTTCGGAAAAGCCATTTTTCCCGGCGGGTGATGAAAACCGCCGGTAATAGTGTCCTTTAACGGCGGTTTTGGTACCGCCGGTAAAAAAACCGCCGGTAAAAGCAATATTTGTCGTAGTGGGTGTTCCACTAACTTGGTTTTTTTTGGTTTTTTTGGATGTTGTAGTTTTGCAAAAAAAACTAACTTGTTCCACTAACTAGTTTTTTTATTTTTTGGTTTTTAGTTTTGCTAAAAAACTAACTTATTCCACTAACTTGTTTCATTAAACTAGTTTTTTGTATGTTTAGTTCTGCAAAACAACTAACTTGTTCCACTAACTAGTTTTTTGGCTTTCTTGGTTTTTAGTTTTGCAAAAAAACTAAGTGATTTTTTGTTAGTGGAATGAGATAATTTTTGAGTAAAAACAAAACTGTTTTTTTTAGCGGAACGAGGCCTTAGTTTGTTTGTGTTTATTATGTATAAATACTTGCTAATTATACATTAATTATGGTTAGTGTAGCTTACGATACGTGATACGTATTCCGATACAATTTATAGAATAAGAAAAACGATACACGATACATATCTCGATTTCAAAACCTTGGACTATCTATAAGAAATAGGCAAACATAGTTGCACATAATTGGAACGAGACAAAGAGAGACAGACCTGATAAGGCATTGAGTCCATTGAAGCAGGTTCTGATGAAGGTGGTACCTTTGGGTGTTTGATTGTTTTGGCTATCCACTACTTTCTGTTCAGTACCATGAGATTCCATCTTTGGTGTCCAGTGTCCACTATGTTGGCTCCTCTAGCATGGGTGTGGCTGGATTATATACAAGAGGGAGCCAAACATTATGCATGGGTTTTACTTTAGGAAAATAAATCAAAAAACGAGGAAAAAAAAAAAAGGAGGGGGGGGGGGGGGAATGAAATGCTTGGTTCTTGAAAGGAGATAGTGATGTTGAGTAGATTGCCATTACTAGTTCCAGTGCAAGAGAAGAAATTAGCATGATAGCGAGGTACAATTATAGAAAAAGTGAGAGAAAAACGAATAGTGTTAGTTAGAAAAATAACATATGTTGCTCGTAAGGTTTTAAATAGCGGTAACGGAGTACTTATCTGTTGCAATAATGGTGCAGGGGAAGTGGAAGTATTGAATGATACGCAGTGGGAATCAGGTGTCGAGATGGTGAAGCGGGCCAAAAAAAAAAAAAAGGATAAAAAGTGATACTCCCTCCTTCCCTTAAAGTTTGACACTTTCGAGAGTGCGTGCCATTTTTAAATTGCATATATTTTTTAATTCATAACGTTTTATGTGATTTTCATAACTTTGTTTAAAAGAACTAATTGAAATCTATCAAACTAGATCCATATTGCTTATATAAAACATTATAGATTAAAAGAAATAATTAATTTTTTCATAGGGCTGGAATAGTGAAAGTGTCAAACTTTATGGGATTGAGGGAGTACTTGATAGGAATCGGCTGATACGGATTTTAATTTTTAATAGCACCAGTATAGTGGGATGTAGTGGTATCGGAGAACTGATAACTTGGTCTATGTCTTGCAAACTTTAAACGTATACTCTACATTCATGCACCTCACTTTGCAAGTCTTAATCATAATGACATCACCAAACTTTATTCCTTGCGAAACAACCTATGAAATTTGCCTCGTTTTTCATGGCCAACGTAAAAAATAAAGACGCTTCGACGTGTTCGGTGTTCCGTCCGGAAGAGACCTGTGTCTGTACGCCTTCAAACAAAGCAGTTGCCGTCCATGTTTTCCTCAATCTTCTGTGCCAATCTAGCGTTCCTGGCAAGTGGTTATTAGCTCATGCGGTAGAACTTTTGGATGTCTTTTGATTTACTTCCGCAGAAAATAACAAAGTTTTGGTCATTTCCGAGACAACCGATCTGATTAAAACCAGAGTTGCTTCATGGATAAAGGCTAACTATGATCTTCAAGCTTTCTCGGTGGAATACTTCAAGCTCAATCTCCCAGTCATCATCTCTCTTAAAATCCCAAGAAGGATTGACATGTGAAGCGAAGGCTATTGTTCTCTTTTGGCTTTCTAGGAGTCTTTTGTTATTAATTCTGTATTGGTGGTAGATTTCTTTTACTTTTATCTTACTTTTATCCTGTTTTGGTTTTTTCGGTTTTGTGAGGCCCTGTGGCGTTGGTTTTTTTTGGGTTTTCCGAGGCCCTTCTGTGTCGTCCTCCTTTGTTTTTCTGTAATGTCTTCTCTTTTCTCTTTATAATATTCTCTTTCTTTGCTGAGGGGAAAAAAAAAAAAAAAAAAAACTCTTAGATGTCTTACGTACTGCATTCCGGAATCGAGTTTCATTCCCCCTCCATCATGTAATAGATTAGGAATAACGAATTGCCAAAAAAAAAAAAAAAAACTAGTGTTCCCGCAATATCTTCATCAATGAAAAAGTATTCGGTCCAAAAATAAAAAAGCATTTCCACCGGAAAAAGTGTCACCAATAAAAAAAACAAGCCCAAATTGCTTTCCCTTTAAACTTCGAATAAGATAAGAGTACTTTGAATTCTTTTTTTATAGTCCTTTCCATTTCAATGTCCCCATGCATATTATTTTTAAAGAATTGGTCTAAAGGTCAAGTTTGGAGTTTTAAATGATGTTTAGTTCAGCTTAATTTATTTTAATACTTCCAATACATTGATAGAAATTTTTTAAGGGCTCAAGGACAATACTAGACAAAAATACCCTTAATGAATCATTCTTCACTCGCGTCCTTTATGCGCTGCTTTAAAAAAAAAAAAAACACTGACTGGCTGTAGCTTCGTTGTGCCCCTGAAAGTGGCAGGTGGTCACTGCTTGCTTCACATTTTTAAAAGGTTCAGTACCCTTGAAAGTGACGGGTCACTACCCCTTGAAAGCGACTGGTGATCACTGTTCATGCCCGTCATTATCTCTCTTTCATGCGAATGAGTGGGCCTGACTGGGTGGGACAAAATTAATTGTCCCTTTAATTTTGGGATTAGGTTCAATTTTAGGAGGTTTAGGCTCTTTGGGGTAGGGTATACTGGGTTTAGGCATTTTGGGTTTAGGCACTTAGGGTGCACTTTCCAATTATAGGGTTTTAGTGGTTTAGGCACTTTCACATGGTACCCTAAGGTTTTAGGCAATTTCATAGGGTACCCTATGGTTTAGGCACTTAGGGTGCACTTTCCAATTATAGGGTTTTAGTTATTTAGGCACTTTCATAGGGTACTTTAATATTTTAGGCACTTTCATAGGGTACCCGGGTACCCTAGGGTTTTAGGTACTTTCATAGGGTACCCTACGGTCTTAGGCACTTTCATAGGGTACCCTGGGGTTTAGGTAAGTAGGCACTTTCATTAAGTTTGGGGGTTTAGACACTTTCATTGGCTAGTGGGGGCATTTTTGGAATGTGTAGGTGATTTGTCATTTTGACATTAAGGAAAAAGTTGATATCCTTATTGAAGTAAAGACTCATTTACTATGTCCTTTCCAAAAACGGACCCTATTATTTTTCTATCTTGAAAAGACCAATAACAAAGACCTAGGGGAATTACCCTTTTGCCCTTCTCCCTTGGGTTTAATTGACAAGTGCAAGTTGAATCAAGGGGTATTTTTTTAAATAATTCAATGGCATAATGTCCCCTTAATAAGTTAGATTTCCCAAATTAGAAAAATAAATTCGGACAAAAGGAGTAACATTTTTTAATTTTATTATGAACATAGTTTTTTCCTTGGGTATGTTTGATTTGGGCTTCACCTATGTGGTTTTTTACTCTTACTCTCAATATCAGTTTGGGAACGTTTACCAACTTGACACCTAAGTCCAAAATGACGTCTTGTGTCCCGATGATCAGGGTGGTCTAAGGCATAGTTTTTCAAAAGATTTTAGCAACTCAGTTACTAAAATTATGGTGATTTTAGCAAATGAGTTCATCAGGTGCTAAAATCATGGTATTTCAAATAAAAAAATTAAGTGTTTCCGTGTATTGTTTTTTGATTTTTTTTTTGGCACCAAATTAAAGTACTCCTCGTGCACTTTAATTCGGTGTAAAAAATTCAAAAAATAATACATAGAAACACTTAGTTTTTTTTATTTGAAATACTATGATTTTAGCACCTACTGAATTCATTTGTTAAAATCATAGTGATTTTAGCAACTGAATTGCTAAATTTTTTTGAAAAACTATGCCTAAAGTTGTTCTCAACTGTACGCTAGGAAGAGCTAGAATGACCCAAATCGACCTGTAACTTCTAGCAAGAAGGGGAAAATAAGTTCGAGGGTACTTTAACCAAAAAAAAAAATAATAATAAATTGGTGATGAGCGATTGTTGACTTGGTCTTCCCAAGTGGGAGTATAAATCTTGTGTGTGGAGGATAATTCCCCTAGGCGTCGGCAAACTACTTATACGCGTAAATAGGGCCGGCCCTTGGGCAAGACAATAAGAAAAAAACAGCCCAAAAAAGGGGCACCCCACTAATTTTTAATATTAGGCTAAGTAGGGGTCGTTTGAAACCCAAACAAGTGGTCTAAATTGGTTTTACGGCCCATAAAATCTATTATTGTTGAAGCCCAATGATACACACAAAGCAAATGCCCATTTGGTCGCCCATTGAGTGGGTGTAATAAGCCGAAAAAGGAGATACGTAAGTACCCTAGTAAAAAAATCAGACTATTATGGCGTACGCTTCTCCCAATTCCCCTAAGCGATCAGAAACTTTTTACCTAGGTACCCTTTACACTTCGGCGCCCTTCTCCACAAAAAATTGCAAAAGACGTTCACGGACTCCCAAGTCCCAACCACGGGGCCACAACAAGCACGACTCAAGAGCATTGCAAGCACTATGATTGAAGGTTCGAGGAGGAGACTACTCTTTGATCTTTTAATTGCAAAGAATATATTGGGTCTCCAAACAATAACTTAGTAATTTATTTAATCTCATCTTTAAATTCATGTATATATTTCTGTGTGTGTTTGTGTGCTGCATGGGGGCATTATTTTTTGGACATTCCTAGGGCACTTAAAAACCCTTGGGCCGACCCGCGTAAAGCATTTACGGATGTTCCCCTTTTCTGTGTATATGTGCAGATCGAGAAGGAGGGAGGTGTGAGTAGTGATGTAGCCTTAGAGAGGGTGAGTGAGTAGGAGCCGACCCAAGTGGATCCCCAGAGTGAGTTTTTTTTTTTAAATGAATCTTTCTAGTATATCTTTGATATATACGGTGTGATTTTTAATCTCAAATTCGTGCCTATGTCGTTTGGTGTGTGACCCTCCGATCCAAACGGCGATGTCGAATGTTCGGCTGTGATCTCCCTGCATAGAGGTCTACATTCAGGAAAATGAGAGAACAGAAATTAATGAGATTGCTTTGGTTTTTAAAATGCTATTATTTCGTCCCTTCTAGACATGTTCATGAAGCAATCCGGATCCGATGTCCCCATTTGGTGTCCTATTCCCCCCATCGCTGCCACGTGGTGAGTGAGTAGGAGCCGGCCCAAGTGGATACCCGGAGTGAGTTTTTTTTTTTTAATGAATCTTTCTAGTATATTTTTGATATATACGGTGTGATTTTTAATCTCAAATTCGTGCCTATGTTGTTTCGTCCCTTCTTTATTTTTTTTTTTATTAACGGGAAAAACTTTAGTCCGTTAGAATACGTTTCTCTGTTAACCACTGTTAACCAAAGGGGCCTTTTCACCTCCTTTTCTGGAAAAGAAAAAAAGCCGCACGACTTTTCTGGAAAAGAAAAGGGCCGGAGGTTTTAGGGTTTTGTTTTTGAGCTTTACTCTTTTGTTTAAGCACCTCATAAATGTGCGGTTTTAGGATAAATGTATGAACTTTAATTGTCCATTTTAAATGATTAGTTTATATGCTTACTGATGTTTGATCATAATATTTATTCGCAAACGCACATGCGTTTGACAAGCCCTACAAGATGAACGATAACAATAATTTTTGTTGTCTGGTAATGCTTTGGAGCAAGTTTTTCTCTTCTTGTTTTCTTTATCAACAAAGCAAAATGGTGCTTGGAGTGAAAATAAAAATGTTTTTAGCCCAGAATACGTGTTTAGAGCTCTTGATTTGCCCAGAACCCAAGTTTGGAGTAAAAATCATTTTTTTATTTACTCTAAAAATAAAGAACTCTTGTTTGGACTACAGAGTGAAAGCGAAGTGCGAAGAATATTAAAAAAAAAAAAAAAGAGAGAGAAGAGTGAAAGGGCATTTTTTTTTTTTTTCTGGCAAAAGTAGGTGAAAGGTTTTGAATAGAGAAAGGTTTGTAATTAATGGACTAAAGGGTTTTTTCCGTTAAGAAAAAAATGACTAAAGGGTTTTTAATGTGTGCCAATGACAGCAGTGTGGGAGTAGGACACCAAAGGGGAACACGAAATGAAAACAGCAGATCCAGAGTGGTTCACAAGAGTAAGATAAGTCGATTTTCTTCGTTCAATCTTGTGACATATACAACAACCAACAAGTCCTGCATAAAGTGGCGGTTTTGTTTTAAAGAAGGTAATGTCAGACAGACAATTACAAAAGAATAAAAAAGATCGATAATCGCAAATGTACGTCTAACTTGCATTGGCAGTTGACCTTGTGACGTCGTGGATTCAAACCTATAAATAGAAGCTTGATCTCCATTTTAGTTTTCTTTTATAGGCAAAAGGTTTATTAATGAAATCTTGACAAATGATACATTAACTCAAGATGGGGGAGAGGCGAGGGGATTTCAATTAGAGGTTGGAGAAATTAAAACACGCAAAAGGGCCCAGCCAAAACACATAAAGGCCTAAGCCTAAATAGGGCGAATCAAATATGGAGTAACACTGAAGCCCAAACAAAGAGGCCCAAACCCTGAACACATGAAACCCTAGCCATCAACTTTCGTCACCCCCCACCCCACAACTGACGACCAAACTCACGCCACCAGCACATGCCACCACCAGACCACCACCAACAAGCTCAGAGCATTGTCGTGCCCCGATTTTTACCAGCCGCTCGCCTGCTCCAATTCGGTGGCATTTTGGCGACGCTTTCAAAATCATGACTTTTAAATGCGACGATTGTGAATTATGAGGTTTGCAGCTGTGACTCGTGCTTTTATTAAAATTTCAGAGTCGCCACCTAACATTGAATTTGGGTGTGTCAGGTCACCCGTTAAAACTGTTTTTCAAAGACAATTTCAGGAAAACGGTTTTAACTCTTTTTTTTTTTTATATATATTTTCTTCCGTTTGAGAAATTTCTCCTTTCGAACGGGCTTGAAATTGACTCTCTTTTTAGATCTGCAAAATCAGAGATGGGCTCGGGGATTTTTTGCGAGTGGGGAAGGTGTTAGGCACCCCACGTCGTCTGTTCAGCGCTTTTATCAATTTTAGCCTTTTTCAATTAAATATCCTTGGCAAATAATAGAATAAAAGAATACAAGAAATTAAATTATTCTGAAATTCATATGTCTGAATCTAAAGGTCCGAGCATGTTTCGGATGGGTTCCCACCTTCCGCGTCTCGCGTTTTTAGATTTCAACATATGGACTATCAATGCATTGACTTTGTATTTTTTTTTCTGGAGCGGAATCCTTTATCGCCGGGACTCGATTTATAAGCTACTTTGAAAATCGCCATCAATTGGTCACAGGCTACTTTGAGGTTCCGTAAACAATATTTACATATATACAAAAAAAAAAAAGATATTGAATGACTGTTTTTTTCAATATTGAAATTGAAAGGGGGGAACGCCCCTAGTGCCGGATTACATGGTGCTCACTTTGGGTGGCAATTGACTTGAAATGTATAGGCTAGACGAAAATATAACTTGAAAAAGTGCCGAGTTCGGTTTCACTATTTTCAAGCTATATTAACGTTGTCGCATATAAAAATACAAATTACAAGACCTCCGTCGGACTGCAATTGAAAAGAGATGACTGGATTTTTTGTGGGCCTTGGACTTAGGCAAAGGCTTTGTGGTTTTTTTTCTATGTGGGTAAGCAGAGGTTTTTTTTTTTTTTTTTGTTAAGCTTGAAGTTCTGGTTTTCTGGACTGGTGAATGAGAGAGGGATTTCTGGTTTTTGGGTTTTCTCGAGTAATTGGGAGAGGGAGAGACTTTGGATCAGAGAGGCAGAGAGATGAGAGACTTTTTCTTTTCTTTTCTTTTTCTTCCTTCTTATCCCCCTTTTTTCCTCTCTCTCTTTCTAATGCAGCAAAGCTGCTACCTTTTATGGACAGAGTGTCGGCAGGGAGGCTGGAAATTTATCCAGTGTTGTGTGCGCACATGGGAGCTTGTGATGGTGATCAACGGCTGAGATCGAAGTAGGGGTGATTGGACACACAGGAAACCAACACGTGGCATGATGGTGCTGAAACCACCCATTCGTCCACTGACATTCTTCATTGAATAATGAATTTGCTTCACTGGGATTGAATTGCATGATGGAGGTTACTGCCTTCAGAAAGACAATAAAGGCTCCACTAGTTGGTTGGAAAAATGGACGCCAATGCTTGAATAAGCAAATATCAGTGCTTCATGGCAATGGCGGATCTAGGAATCGAATTTGCCCTGGGCTAATCCATATAATTGAATATTTACATGGGCTAACCATGTAGATCTTTTATTGAACAAAAATTTTACATGTAAATATTTAATCTTTTTTGTAATTTACCTGGGCTATAGCCCACTCTATCATAGCCATAGATCCGCCCTTGCTTCATGGGGTCTGTGATGCTCTCGATTGATGTTCAAAATGGAGTCCGATTGGGCAGTCAATCTTCTTATTTTAATGTCCGCAATAAAATGGTATGGTGCACGTAATTTGTGCACTTGACATGTGAATCGTAGGGCAAAATCTGTTGTCAAAATGACTACCCCATTAATTTTCTATTTTCATTCCCACGTCTGCCACTTGATTTCTCTTTTTTTATTTTTTTATTCATGCCACCCATCTCTCTTTTTAATGCACTGATAGTGGAAGAGAAGAACCAAAAAATGCTTCAGCGCATTGTGCACACGTGACGCGCAATACTCCGCAATGCTTTAGATTGAGCGTTTTGCCGGCGTCCAGTCGGGACCCAAAGACAGCCAAAATTCTTGTTGTGACGCGGAGACAAATATTGTGAAATTGGCGCCGTTCAATGTTACTCTGAGATTGGATTTGCGAGTGGTCAGACCAAATTTGGGTGTCAACAAGCATACATGCTGTTAGTCCCAGAAACTGATTTCCTCCAGCAATGAATACCGGTGGTGAGCCGAAACCACCAAATAGAGAAAAGGAGGAGGCCCAGCTGCCTAGCCGTTAAGCCCGTAACTGGTTTCACCCTTCACGGGTGAAACCGGCGGAAACCATAGGTACTAAACGAAGCATGACCGGAACGACGAAGGTAGGGGGAGGCGGAAGAAAGAGAAGGCCAGGATTCCGATACACCGCAAATATTGATCTCCATTGTAGTTTATTAACTGATTGAGTTGGAAATAGGGTAAGTTCATTTATCGTATGAAAAAAAAAAAAAAAAGGTTTCAAAAGTTTCAGCCACTTAAAAAGCACAACTTGGATGGTGAAGTAACTTTTTTTTTTTTTTTCCTTTTTTGGATGAAAAGGAGGTAATTATATATAAAAATAAAAAAAACTAAATACGAATACTCCTGAATGGTACTTGACCCCCTACAACATCATCTTCTAGTTGATTAAACATAAAACTAGGCGCAACATCTAAAATTATTTATTGAAAATGACTTAAATTAAAAGCATCTTTCGCCAACATATTTGTACTTCCGTTTGCTTCTCGCCAAACGAGACTAATCCATTGTACATGGGAGAGATAAAAAAGTGAAAAAGCATGCACGAAACTTGTTTGAAGCTCACAAAAATTTAAATAATTTTTTAAAAAACTTTTGATAATAATATTTTACTTCCCAAACTTTTTTTTCAAGATGAATGTACACTATTTTAGATTTTATTTATGTGGGTCACATGCGAATTGGTACCTATTCTTTCTTTTTTTTGTTGAAAAAGGATTATATCTAACTACTAATTAACGCAAAGTCTGGAGTATTTAAACCCTTACAATATCATGCTGAAGTTGCGAAAAACATAAAAGACGAAGCAGAATTTAAATAACTTAAACTACAACTTGAAATTTAAGGCATCTTCCCTCCAAACACGATGAATTGTGGAAACTTTAATACTTTATGTCCAACTCAAAATCAATTGGTAACGAGTGGAGAGGTCCCAGCATATATTAAGTGATCATCCATTCAACTCCTAAGCAATGTGGGACAATATTTCTTAACATCTGCCCTCACGTGCAGCGGCATTTGAGGTCTGTCACGTGTGACCACTTTTTGGGTCATATCATCGTGCAGCCTTTTGCTTTTTGCTGGTCTGTCATCATGGAGCGTGGATTGTGATTTTTTTTTTTTTAAATGTGGAGTGGAATGGACCCCATTCTGATACCATGTGGAAACGTTATATCCAATTCAAAACCGATTAGCAATGAGCGAAGAGGTCCCAGCATATATTAAGTGATCACTCATTCCACTTCTAAGCAATGTGGGACAATATTTCTTAACATCTCCCCTCATGTGTAGCCGCATTTGAGGTCTATCACGTGTGGCCACTTTTTGGGTCCAGGACGCACATGTTACTAGGTCATTAGTGTCCTACAATCATAAATCATTGCACTCAACGGACGGTATCTGCCCTGACCTGAAGTGAGAGGTGCTGCCACTTTAGGCCAAAAAAATTAATAAAAATTAGGGGTTCATTTTTCATAGAACCCGTACATATATTATCTGTAAACTATTATGTGAGCTTATTAATCAAAGCCAATATTATAATTGATTAAAGGGAGAAAGGCACAACGGTATCACAATCAGAGAAAAACATGCCAAGTAAAATGGCACCCGAGCTCCTCGACAGTCATTTACTGCCAAAGCCCAATAGATGCAAGGTTGACAACAAATCAACCAAAAAGAACTAAATTAAATTAAATTCATTGTGTCGGAGTTGCACTTGGAATTCGTCAAACACCCACTTTACATTGACAATAACCCTTGACATATAACTGCATTGATCAATTCTTCATCGTACAAATAAATAAAAAAATCATTCATCAGCGTAAATCAATATAGC
>CM037160.1:11687939-11764110 GCA_020921065.1 Vaccinium darrowii
TCAAATCATTTAAACAAATGCAAGTAACCAGGGTATTGCGTACTCACCCAAAAGTAGCGTCTAGCTCGGCACATAGCTATCTACTCTACCGTACTCGCACCTAAGCACAGAATTACAGCGATATCAATAAAGAGTTCTATAAAAAAAAAAGGATAGTTACTAATACTCTAAGTAAACGGTATCAGAAAATTTATCCCGCGGCAACGGCTCATGGAACAGTCCATCACCTCATCTGGGCATGGTATTAAGAATTAAGACCTAAATTGCTTCTTCTACACAACCTCTAATTAAGGATGAATTTGGTACAGAGTAACCAACTGGTACAGGGTGAACGACAACCGTAGCCGTCGGTCTCCCACGCGCACTGTGAGTGTGTAATTTTATAGGTACTCTAGACTATTTAACATACATATTACACACATATAAGCCCTGTAAAAATTAATGTCCAAGTAAGAAAAATTACCAAGAGAAAAACAGGAATTCCAACGAAACCCACGGAAACGTCGGACGGTAATACTGGGTTCTAGTTTGAGAGGCACGAAGTTCTCCTTCCTTTCTTTATTTTTTTGTTCCTTGTCTTGTAGCTAAACTAACCATTAGCTATATATATCTCGGTGGATTAGAGGTGAAACAGGTGAAGGAATACACCTGTCATTCCAAGCGCTTCCTATTGTGACATGCGGCATATCACGGCTAATTGCCGCGACTCTTATCCGAACGTGTTCTAATTCTAGTCTCCGAAAAATCTCAGAAATTTAACATAGACTAATTTAAATACGGGGGTCACCACGGCGTGGTCCGTATTTCGAGGAAAAATCTCAATTATGAAAAAAATCATACCATGTAGCAAATATTACCAAGTTGACCCAAAACAGTTATAGAAATTATCTAGGACTCGCACTTGCGCACATATTCAAATCTATTTAGAACTCGACTAATAATTTGAGTGCGTTCGACCCACATGACTACATGTCAAAAGTCAGGATTTTACATCTCTCTCCACCTTAGGAAGTTTGGTCCTCCAAACTTGGTATAACATAGGATTAGATTGGGATTAGGTCATACCTTCTTCAAATAACTCTGGATATCGCTGCCGCATATCATCTTCCTTTTCCCACGTCGCCTCATCTCCAGAATGTTTTTTGCTTGACACCTAGCGTTGTTGTAGCTAGCGTCGCCCCAAGCGTAGGGCTAGGTCGGTCGAAGCATAATAACTCGGAAGTCCGAGGTCGAATCCACAGGGAGGGGTCGGAGCTAGTGACAGAATTGCTTTACGATAGGGGGTTTCGGCGTTAGGACGGCCAACCTTTTCGTTTGGTTTGTTTGTGGGATTCTCTCTACCTCTAATGCGATTGAAAATGAAATTTTAAACTATAAATTAAAGGCGGCAAGGTCTAGAGGATCATACCACCCATGACTAGGGATATTCAATGGCTCTCGACTATAACTCAAGTGAGAGACAAAGTCACTTGCTCTCACTCGGAAGATTTGACAATGAAAATCATTTTGACTCTAGAAAATTGGTATAACAATGGGATAAGTTCTTTGAGGCATTTTTACAAACACTTGGAGTGACATAGCTCTAAGCATCATGTGTGGCAAGTAGTCAAGCCCTTGCCTACACAAGATCAAAAAGGTTAACAACTCCTAGTTTTGGTACATAAAATTGAACTCACCCAATGAAAACCAATCTTTACCACAAGAATGAGGTTTGTAAATGGAAAGAAACTCTCTTAGACATTTTGTCGAACACCTAAAGTGACATAGCTCAAAGCATTGTGTGTGCCAAGTAATTTGTCTACACCCAATCAAGGAGGTTAACAACTCCAAGTTTAGACCGAAAATAGAGTGATTAATCCATTCACAAACCCACAATAAGTATAAAAACGAGAGAAGCCATTGAAACACCGAAGTCATGGGGTGATAATCACCCCATAACCAAGCCTAAACCACTACTCAAACATGGTTAAAGTACACAACAAAGAGAAAAACGTGATTAAGGAAAACATAACGAAAATGAAAATAAACACAAGATTTATATAGATAAGAGAAATACTTACAACATTTGTGAAGGCAAAAGCCTTGAATCCAAAGAGAAAATCCTAAAATCTAGAGAGAAGGTGGAGCTCAAGTGAGCAAAACAAAAATGGAGGTAGAGAGAGAAGGTGGAAGATGAAGAACGCCCTAAAATTCTGATGTTTGGGACATTTTATAGTCCCAAAGTTGCAATTGAAATGTCCAAAAAGCCCCAAGTCTTAACTTGGTCGGGTACAAAAATTGGCCGAAAAGTGCAGCGGCTACCGGTAGCAATATGGTATATTGCTACTGGTAGCAAACTCAAATTTGAGTTTCTGATCGCTGGCTACTGGTAGCAATATAGTATATTGCTACCGGTAGCAACTGGGCATGGGCATTTTCATGCCTACTTCGCGGGCACGCTCCGGCTTCGTCCGAACTCGGAATGAGGCGATTCTTGAACCGTTGGAAAGCTCTATGAGTCTACTTTCAAACCCAAATGACCTCATCTTCATAGCCTTTGTATCTTGAGAGAAATGAGCCTTTTCCTCTCAGTTGGTCCAATTTTCTCGAGGCTCATAACTCCAAATTTCTTGTTCTTTTGTTCTGGGCCTTCCTTGAACCTTCCAAAGCTTCTTGAATCGACTTCTAAGCTTCGGTGATTGTCCTCCACGGCATTGCGAGGCCTTGGGTACTTCCGGATACAAACGGGGATTATTTGGAGCTTTAGACACGCCCTTTTAGCTCCGATTTTCTGAAACTTATCAAAAACACAACTCGCGCAAAATCACTCATATAAAACCAAATTATGCGAGTGTGTGTGATAAAATTGAGCGAGATAAGCCCGGATATATACAACATTTGGGGCTTATCATTTTTCCCACCAAATTTTCACCAATGGAATAACCTTGTTTCGAAGTTGCTTCTCTTTTCGATCCATGACTCTAACAGGTCGTTCCTCATATTGTAAATTTTTCTCCAATTCAATTGGTGGTTGTGTTAGAACATGAGACGGGTCGGCTACGTACTTCCTTAGCATAGACACATGAAAAACGTCATGAATGTTCCCAAATTCAGATGTCAAAGCAAGACTATACGCAACTGGCCCAACTTTCTCTATCACTTCAAACGGCCCAACATAACGCGGATTTAGCTTTCCTCTTTTTCCAAACCGTATGATCCCTTTCATTGTTGAAACCTTAAGAAAAACCCAATCGCCCTCTTGAAACTCTAGCTCTCTTCTGTTAGCATCTGTGTAGCTCTTTTGGCGATCTTGAGCAATTTTTAACCTACCTTGAACTAATTGTATTTTCTCTGTGGTTTCATGCACAATATCCGGCCCGGTAATTCGATCTTCTCCCACATCTGTCCAGCATAATGGTGACCTACACTGTTTACCGTACAATGCTTCAAACGGGGCCATGCCAATGCTCGCCTGATAGCCATTATTATAAGCAAATTCTGCTAAAGGTAAATGTTCTTCCCAACTCCCTTGAAAATCCAGTGAGCATGCACGTAACATATCCTCTAAAGTCTGAATAGTTCGCTCAGTCTGACCATCAGTTTGAGGATGAAACGCTGTACTGAAGCTTAGTTTGGTTCCCATTGCCTTCTGAAAACTTTCCCAGAATCTTGAAACAAACCTTGGATCTCGATCAGAGACAATTGATACCGGCACTCCGTGCAGTCGTACCACTTCCCGAATATAAATTGCTGCTAATTGATTCATTGTATGTGTGTTCTTCACCGAAAGAAAATGCGCCGTCTTGGTTAGTCGATCCACGATTACCCACACTGAATTGTTCCCTTTCTGCGTACGAGGCAATCCAACCACGAAATCCATCGTCAAATTTTCCCATTTCCCTTCGAGTATAGGTAATGGTTGTAGTAACCCGGCTGGCTTCCGTCGTTCTGCCTTGATCTGCTGACACTGTAAACATTTGCTCACATAATCAACAACATCCCTTTTCATACCCATCCACCAATACAATCGTTTGAGATCTTGATACATTTTTGTGATTCCAGGGTGACACGCAAGCTTCGACTTGTGGTACTCCTCCAAAATTTGCTGCTTAAGCTCAGGGATATTAGGAACACATAATCGATTCCTAAACTTCATCACCTCTCCGTCAATTGAAAAGTCTGCATGAGAGTTCTCTTGTACATGTTCACGTATCCTCATCAACTTGGAATCCTCATTTTGTCTTGACTTCACCTCCTCAATCAACATTGGTTGTGCTATAATCACAGAACAGATGGCCTCCGATCTTTCATTTACTATCTCCAAGTTTAGTTTCTCCATCTCTTTGTGTAACGCCGGCTACTGAGTAATGAGATAATTCAATTTCCCCACTATCTTACGGCTCAAGGCATCAGCCACTACATTTGCTTTACCAGGATGATATTGAATCGTCACATCATAGTCCTTCATCAATTCTAGCCAGCGACGCTGTCTCAAATTTAATTCCTTCTGAGTAAAGATGTATTTCAAACTTTGGTGGTCGGTAAAAATTTTGCAAGTTACCCCATAAAGATAGTGTCGCCAAATCTTCAAAGCAAAGATAACGGCAGCAAGTTCGAGATCATGTGTCGGATAATTCTTTTCATGAGGCTTCAATTGTCGAGACGCATATGCTACTACTCTCCCATGCTGCATCAACACACACCCCAGTCCCTGGCGTGAAGCATCACTGTAGATAGCAAATCCCTCAGTACCATCTGGAAGCATAAGAACAGGTGCCGTAGTTAGTCGTCGTTTCAATTCTTGGAAACTCTGTTCCCGTTTTTCAGTCCAAACAAATGGTTCTTCCTTTTTTGTTAACTCGGTCAGAGGCACTGCAATTTTGGAAAAATCCTGCACAAACTTTCGATAATAGCCAGCCAAACCCATGAAACTTCTAACCTCAGTAACGGTCGTCGGCCTTGGCCAATTCACAATTGCTTCAATCTTTTGGGGGTCCACTGCAATACCCTCACTATTTATAACGTGGCTTAGAAACACTACTTCTTTTAGCCAAAACTCACACTTTTTAAACTTGGCATACAACTTCTACTCCTTAAGGGTCTGCAGTACTTTTCTTAAATGCTCTGCATGTTCCCCTTCATTCTTGGAGTAAATTAAAATATCGTCAATGAACACAATCACAAAATCGTCCAAGTAACGTTTGAAAACTCGATTCATCAGATCCATAAAAGCAACAGGGGCATTTGTTACTCCAAAGGCATCACTATAAATTCATAATGACCATACCGCGTACGAAAAGCAGTCTTCTCAACATCTTCCTTTTTCACCTTCAGTTGATGGTACCCTGACCGCAAGTCGATTTTAGAGAATATCTGGCTTCCCTGCAACTGGTCGAATAAATCATCAATTCTGGGCAGCGGATATTTGTTTTTGATTGTCACCTTGTTCAATTCCCGATAATCAATGCACAATCGCATAGTCCCGTCTTTCTTCTTCACAAACAACACTGGTGCTCCCCACGGTGAGGTACTCGGTCGTATAAAGCCTTTCTCCAATAATTCTTGCAGTTGCACTTTCAATTCCTTGAGTTCTGCTGGTGCCATCCGATAAGGTGCTTTGAAAATGGGATGAGTGTCAGGTACCAAGTCAATCGAGAATTCTATTTCTCTATCCACTGGCATGCCAGGTAAGTCTTCAGGAAATATCTTTGGAAAATCTTGTACAATCGGAATATTCTCCATCGCCTTACCTTTTATTTCACTAGACACTACGCTGCAATAGTATCCTTGGCAACCTTTCTTCAGAAGTCGTTGAGCACGTCTCGCGGAAATGTAGTATGGGGGTGAAGACACTCTCTCTCCAACAAAACGGAACTCATCTAGCCCCGGTTTTTGGAAAATAACAAACCTATTCGCACAGTCTATACTAACACCGTTACTTGATAACCAATCCATCCCCAGGATTGCATCAAAGTGACCTATCGTCATAGGTACTAGATCCGCAGTTAATTCTCTATCTCCAAACTTCACATCACATTCCCTATATATAGAAGTACATATCGTGCGACTATTCATAGGTTGCGACACTACTAATTCGTATTCAAGAGGTTCGGGCCTTTTATGTAATTTCAGAGCAAGGTGATCAGAAATAAAGGAATGCGGTGAACCCGAATCTAAAAGCACATAAGCCGGAGTAGAGCAGATAAAGATGGTACCTGCCACAACTGACTCTGTATTTCGCGGATCACCAGGTGTCAGCGCAAACGCCCTTGCCGGCTTCTGATTTGAACCCGCCTTCTGATTTGTATTTGCTTTCGGCCCAGCAACTGGCTTAGCCCAATTGTTCACCGGAATTGCATTAACCCCTGTCCCTCGTTGTGGACAATTTTTCTGAATATGGCCTGCCTGACCACAGTTGTAGCATTTGGTTGCACTATACCAACAAGTTCCTGAATGCCCCTTTCAACAGATTGTACAAACCGGTACAGTTCGACCTTGGTTCCTCTGAGTTGTGATCCCAGTGTTCTGCCTTTTATACATCCCTCCTCCAGCTGTCTTTCCCACATTAGCTTTTCTTTTCTTGAATTCTGAAATTCTCCTGACATCCTCTAGCCCCTGCTCTACCAGAAGAGCCCGATCCAAAACCTCTGCATATGTCGCCAAACGTAGTGGACGCACCACATTCCTGATCTCAGGCAATAACCCATCTTCAAACTTTCGAGCTTTCCTACTATCAGTATCAATGATATGAGACCCATATTTTGCTAAGTTAGTAAACTCAGCGTCGTAGCCAGCAACTGTCATTGCTCCCCTCTGCTTCAAACTCAAAAACTCAGAACATTTGGCATCCTTGATCGCTTGAGGAATATACTTTTCTTTAAAAACTACCACGAATCGCCTCCACTCCATCTCTGGCTCTGCCTTGTCTTTCATATTCCACCAACGATATGCTTCTCCCTTTAACATATAACTTGCCAGCTTCACTTTCTGCGCTTCTGAGCATGAAATCACCTTAAAGATTTTCTTTGTTTCCGCCAACCACTCATAAGCGGCAGCGGGATTTATTCCCCCTTCAAAGGTAGGAGGCTTTAGTTTCAGGAACTCCTTGAGATTGAGTCCCGCAGCTGTTTGAGGTTCAACATTCTGGGGTTGGTTCTGAATCGCATTTGGTACGGGTGGCGGGAGTTGTTGAGGTGGTGGAACAGGTTGGGGTTGTTGGATTTGAACAGGTGGTGGTGGAGGTGGGGGAGCGGGTTGTTGATTCTGTTGCAAATCTCGTACTAATGTGGTTAGGTCCGCAATAGTCTTTTCTAATCGCTCAAACCTTTCTTGGGACTGAATTTCAGCTTGAGTGCGACGACGTACCATGATTATGTCTAAAATAAACATAAGCCGTACTTTAGATTAGTCGACATATCATAACGTAAGCAGCGTTTTTATACATACACAATTTTCATGTATTTCTTAAAAACTATTACTGATACAGGAGGATATACCAAAAGGTTATACCTTTTCAAACACCAACAATTCAACTATTCCACAATAACATAAACCAACTCATTTTATTCATAAGCCAAACATATTCACATTATTGACAGGAGCAGATATGTTATCTTACAACCCTGCTCTTATTAGAACTATTTACATCCTATCACACTGTCAATTTGCACTATTTTCAAAAGCAAAACACAACACACTAGTAGCGATATATTACAAGCAACCACTCTGATATTTATAAAAGTGTTCTGTCCCTCCTTTCTTTTTGTCATTCTTAAGTACATTCAACCTCACTCCGAGTCAGAGGTTGAAACGTCATATTCCTCGGGATCCTCTTCTATGTCTGAACTTATGTCTATAACTGGTATTGGCTCTCGGTGCACGACCCGAGAGGGCCTCGCAGTAGAGGTACTAGCTGGTGTAGAAGGGGCTCTAGGCGGGGCCTGGGCTTGTACCATATCACTTCGCACTTGGCCTCGAATCTCCTCATAACCCCCACCGAAGTCTGTCATTGCAGCGGCCCTTTTAAATATTCGCTTCTGAGCCTGAAGGTGGTAATGCACCACCGCTTTCTCCACATCTGGGGGATACCTATGCTCCCTCGCAACTCTTGCTATTTCATCATATACTTTAGATCGTGAATCTCTAGCTATCCCTTGAAAATAGTCGGAACAACGCACCCAGACAGCTCTAGGTATTCCTGGACGTGGGGTTAGAACCTTGTAACCACCCCACGGATCCTCTCCATAGTAGGCATTGGTATTATCCATCCCTACACACACGAAACAATTTACACATAACATATTAGCCTACTACTATTATTATTAACTAATCTACTTGTTTATCCCTGGCCGTAAACCCTATAATAGTGCGTGTGTGTCTCATACTCTGGAGTTTTTTTTTTAAATAATAATAATAGGTAGAACCATTGCTCTGATACCACCTCTGTCACGACCCAAATCCAGTACGGCACGTGACCGGCCGGTGACAAAGTCACCAAGGCCTCAAATTCCATACCTAGCTCAGAGCAAGCTTATTACAATATATTAAAAGAAGATACGGAAGCGTTATAATCATACATTCTCCAGAGTCTGCTAAGTGTTACAAGCTATAAACATATTCCATAATTTACAACGTACATTAGTACAAAAAAAAGAGTGATAAAAGACTATCCAAATAATACAAGTACTGCCAACAACAACACAAAAACCACACTGCAGTAGTTTACACGAGCCCTCGAACCCTGCTTATACACATCAACCTGGGGGAGGAAAAATATTTCATAAGCGAATGCTCGTGTGGTACGAAATACCAAGGTTACAAGTTTGACCATGGAAACATTTTTCAAATCATATGATTCATCAATTTCGAGAGAGCCAAGCAAGAATACATATTTATCATCAAAATCTGTAACAATTGCTCCCCAAATTCTCATAGCAGTCCAAGTAGAAGGACTCATTTTTATTTTTCATAGAGGAGCATCAAAATATTTTTACTATCGTTCGACGGTTATGCCAGCCATAGTAATGGGGAGCGACCCCTGGTCAGAGAGAGCGACCGATGATATCGATATCATTTATGGTGCCTGGCTGCACCCCCCCTTATTTCATCTCCTTTTCTAGCTTCTTTTACCGTCCCCTAGAACCCGGGACACCGTCAAACATAACATAGGAAAGCATGTTTCAGCAAATCACAGAAGTCATATTTTCAAGTCATATTCCACGGTCCAAGTTCAACCAAAACAAAATACACGTGGATAGGCCACTTTCCGATAATCCACGGTTTATCAAAAATAGCACTTTTCATCAAAAGCATATAATTCACATTTGAAAGCAAGTAGCATTTTGATTCAAATCATTTAAACAAATGCAAGTAACCAGGGTATTGCGTACTCACCCAAAAGTAGCGTCTAGCTCGGCACATAGCTATCTACTCTACCGTACTCGCACCTAAGCACAGAATTACAGCGATATCAATAAAGAGTTCTATAAAAAAAAAAAAAAGGATAGTTACTAATACTCTAAGTAAACGGTATCAGAAAATTTATCCCGCGGCAACGGCTCATGGAATAGTCCATCATCTCATCTGGGCATGGTATTAAGAATTAAGACCTAAATTGCTTCTTCTACACAACCTCTAATTAAGGATGAATTTGGTACAAAGTAACCAACTAGTACAGGGTGAACGACAACCGTAGCCGTCGGTCTCCCACGCGCATTGTGAGTGTGTAATTTTATGGGTACTCTAGACTATTTAACATACATATTACACACATATAAGCCCTGTAAAAATTAATGTCCAAGTAAGAAAAATTACCAAGAGAAAAACAGGAATTCCAACGAAACCCACGGAAACGTCGGACGGTAATACTGGGTTCTAGTTTGAGAGGCACGAAGTTCTCCTTCCTTTCTTTATTTTTTTGTTCCTTGTCTTGTAGCTAAACTAACCATTAGCTATATATATCTCGGTGGATTAGAGGTGAAACAGGTGAAGGAATACACCTGTCATTCCAAGCGCTTCCTATTGTGACATGCGGCATATCACGGCTAATTGCCGCGACTCCTATCCGAACGTGTTCTAATTCTAGTCTCCGAAAAATCTCAGAAATTTAACATAGACTAATTTAAATACGGGGGTCACCACGGCGTGGTCCGTATTTCGAGGAAAAATCTCAATTATGAAAAAAATCATACCATGTAGCAAATATTACCAAGTTGACCCAAAACAGTTATAAAAATTATCTAGGACTCGCACTTGCGCACATATTCAAATCTATTTAGAACTCGACTAATAATTTGAGCGCGTTCGACCCACATGACTACATGTCAAAAGTCAGGATTTTACAAACAGGCTACCACAGGCAAAGCTAGGCTTTGTCTCACCCTATGAGAAGTTGTGGTCCACACCGCCCACAATAAGTCACTTCCGAGTCTTCGGATGTGTGTGCTACGTGTTTGTGCCAGATCACTTGCGTAGCAAGTTTGATAAGAAGGCGATTCGTTGCATCTTCGTGGGCTACAGTGGTGAGAGGAAAGGGTGGAAATGTTGTGACCCAACAACTGGTCGGTGCTATACATCAAGAAATGTGGTCTTCGATGAAGCTTCGTCATGGTGGTCGCCGCAAAAGGTGGAGTTGCCAAACTACGAAGATTTGGAAAACCATTTGCATGAGGAGCTGGGGGAGATAAGAGAGAAAGAAGAATCTCATGATTTAACTCATAAGCCGACACCTACGACAGGAGATAATGAGCAACGGCCAAGTTCGCCTAGTACACTAGAAAAGCCTATGAGCCCATGGAAAACCGGAGTACATCCTAGCAGTCCAGAAGAAGTTCGGCCAAGTCAACAAGAGGTAGAAGAAGACAATCCACCGCCAAGGAGATCTACCCGACAAAGGAAGCCGAATCCGAAATACATGGATGTTGCGTTGGCTAAGGAAGAGATAGAGGAGAGCCACGTAAAGACCAAAAACCAAGTTGCAGACAACTTTACTGAGGGACTCAACAATTCTAAGCTCAGCAAATTCAGAAAGCAGCTTGGCATAAAGAGTAAGGCAGAGTTAAGAGAGTTGGTGCTGAGGAGGAGTGTTGAAAGATCATCACCACCTCTCTTGAGTTTTTCAGAGTCTTTCGGATGTTGTCGGAAACTTCCGGGCTATTCTGGAGATATCTAGACTTCTCTAGAATGCTCCGGAATATTCTAGACTACGCTAGAATCTTCCGGTAACTCCTAGATTTTGCTAGAGTCTTCCGGACATTTCTGAAATATTATAGACTACACTAGAACTTTCCGGATGGTACAAGAATACTCCGGAATATGATGGAAGCTTATGGGTTTCTCTAGAAGCACCTAGAAGTAGTGAGTGGTGTGTGCTTCTAGAAGTATCCCATGGTGCCTATAAATAGAGGTGAGGTCCTCATTGTGGGTAAGGCAAGTGAATGCAACAAAGAGAGACTCCAAGCAAGTGAGTGAGAGTCCAAGTGTGAGGTGTCCAAGTACTAAAAGTGTTTGTGTCCAAAGTTAAAGTGTCTTCCTAGATTGTGTGTGTCCTCTTGTGTAAAAGAGTCTTCCTTTGTGAGTGATAGTGTGTGTTGTTGTACACAACTTAAGTGTACAAGTGCTTGTAATCAATAAAATTATCTTTGTTTGTTGTGTTCAAACTCAACATACCAAATTGTTGAGTTTGGACACCCCAAACTAGACACTTGTATTGAATATTTTCACTTTTATTCAATACAAATTACACAAGTACACTCACTAGTATACAAGACACATGACACCTCACTCTCACACTAGAGTTTGTGTCAATACTCAATCAATAATGCTTATGGAAGGATATCCGGAGTGAAAAAAGATACTTCAAGGATATGAAGCAGAGTCGGTACTGAGGGGGAGTGTTGAGAGTCATCACCGACTCTTCGGAAGTCTCCAGATGCTTCCGGAATATTTCAGGTTTTGCCAGAATGTTCAAATTGAGCCAAATTAGGATGGTCTATGAGTTTATGCTGAAATCTCCTCAAAAACTGGTGTGAGAAAATTGACCATGTGAGAGTTGGAATTTATGCTTTTTGTGTTTGAGTCATCAATGTTGTGCCATTGTTACTTAGGCCTAGTTTTTCAAAAGATTTTAGCACCAAGTGTTAAAATCATCATATTTCAAATCAAAAAATGAAGTGATTCCGTGTATCGTTTTTTCGATTTTTTTGCACCAAATTAAAGTACACCTCGAGTACTTTAATTTGGTGCGAAAAAAATCGAAAAACGATACACGAAACCACTTCATTTTTTGATTTGAAATATCATGATTTTAGTACCTGGGTGCTAAAATCTTTTGGAAAACTGGGCCTTACGGTCTAACTTGCCAGGTGGTATAGGTGTTAAATCATAAATAGTTACTAAACAAATCACTTCGTTATGTTGCAAAAAGACGATATTGAAGTTCTATGTGTGAACTTATGTTTGACGTTGTACACTTCTTGCATGTGAACTTTGTTGTGCCGAAACCCGAAGTAGAGAATATAAACACAAGCAACAAGAAAACAAGAGACAAGGATTTACGTGGTTCCCTCCCAAGCACGGAGCTCTAGAGGTACGTCCACGGGGAAAGAGCAAGAGGATTCACTAACAATGGGGAGAAATACACAGAGCCGGCTATACCCGTAACTCTCACTTGAAGCATCCACACAATATCTAGGAACAAATCTCTGAGGCGCGACCTACAGAGCATCAAACGTCTCACACACACGAAAGAGACACACACAAACCCTAGATATCTCAAATCCCAACTCAAGACCACACCAATGGAACAACCGAAGAAACCCTAACACATTACAGGGAACCCCATGGGGGCTCCCTCAAAGGGATTCACTCAAGAAGTCCAAACCCTAATAGCCCCCAAGGCCTCTATTTATAAGAAAGTACAAAAAATTAGGTCAAAACCCTCATTAAAAAAGTAGCCGCACAAATTCACGCATCCGTGGTCCGAACGGGGATTCGGTGGTCCGGACTACCGACGGTGGTCCGGACGGGGATTTCGGTGGTCCGGACTACCGAGGCAGAATGTCCAAAAACGTCCCAAAATCCACTGGTACGGACGGGGCTTTCCTTGGTCCGGACCATAGGTCCAAAGAACGACTTTTCGCACCAAATTTTGCACTTTTCTTCGACCGTCTTGAATTCAAGGCATATCTCCAACAATCTCCACCTTGACTTGAATTCCCTTCCAAGCCAACAACATAGTGCAATCCTCTCAACACTCGCTCTTCCCCACAACGCCCCTCTCGGGGCAGCCCCACACGGGGCTCACATCAATGGCACCAACAAACAAGGTGCAAGCACCTCTGCTTGACCTTGTTTCCACTACTGAGTAAACCCAGCCACACGTGCCTCCACAAGCTCCACCTTGAGCTTAACACCGCAACTCCCCTCACGAAGTTAATCACCAACGAGCAACCATCTTCCACCAAATGTCGACCACATGCATCCATTACTGATGCCAAAGAAGATGTGCTCAAACTCCACCCGGAGTTAACCGACTCTACCGCAGAGCCTTGTATGCCCTCATGCATACTCCCAATAGTTGAACCCGGAATAATAATGGACCCGAATCTCCACGACGATACCCAACATGAAGCACCCCAAAACGGCCTCCACAACGGTATCCAAAAGGAGCATAACCAAATTAATCCGAAACAACTCATCAATAGTCTTTCTTGGGCGTACCTCCTTCATACGAATCGCATAAAGGCGCTGCTTCAAAGCCAACATTCTCCCAAAATCACCTTCGCACGAAAATCCTCGAAAACACCATCCTACGTACCCGCAGGCTTCTTCAACTTTCCCCCAACAAAGCCTTGCTTGTTTCTTGTCACACCAATTTCTCAACTTCGAAGCGAGCCGCCATTGAAAACGACCCCAAATACACAAACGCAGCGGAAAACACAAGCCTCGTATTTGAACCCGGAGCTCTGATACCAATTTGTTGTGCCGAAACCCGAAGTAGAGAATATAAACACAAGCAACAAGAAAACAAGAGACAAGGATTTACGTGGTTCCCTCCCAAGCACGGAGCTCTAGAGGTACGTCCACGGGGAAAGAGCAAGAGGATTCACTAACAATGGGGAGAAATACACAGAGCCGGCTATACCCGTAACTCTCACTTGAAGCATCCACACAATATCTAGGAACAAATCTCTGAGGCGCGACCTACAGAGCATCAAACGTCTCACACACACAAAAGAGACACACACAAACCCTAGATATCTCAAATCCCAACTCAAGACCACACCAATGGAACAACCGAAGAAACCCTAACACACTACAGGGAACCCCATGGGGGCTCCCTCAAAGGGATTCACTCAAGAAGTCCAAACCCTAATAGCCCCCAAGGCCTCTATTTATAAGAAAGTACAAAAAATTAGGTCAAAACCCTCATTAAAAAAGTAGCCGCACAAATTCGCGCATCCGTGGTCCGAACGGGGATTCGGTGGTCCGGACTACCGACGGTGGTCCGGACGGGGATTTCGGTGGTCCGGACTACCGAGGCAGAATGTCCAAAAACGTCCCAAAATCCACTGGTCCGGACGGGGCTTTCCTTGGTCCGGACCATAGGTCCAAAGAACGACTTTTCGCACCAAATTTTGCACTTTTCTTCGACCGTCTTGAATTCAAGGCATATCTCCAACAAACTTGTCGCACACTAAAAAAGGGACAATGATTGTTTGTTCTATTGGTACCTGAGATGACTTTACACTCTTTTATTTCGGTCAACTTCACTTTACAATAGCAAAATTTGTTTTTTGTCAATTTTACTGCTGTTATCCAGGAGTACCTTTCCCAACCATTCTAATACTTGATTTTGCAAACTTCTACTCTCATAGAATTCCTATTATAGTGGGAAAGGACCTAGACTTGCATCGGCCTTTTGTGGAGGTCACTTCGCGTGGTGTTGTCGAGAAGGTATTATCCATCTTCTATGTTGGTTGATAGAATCAATACAGTTTTTGGCATTTCACGATCTTTGCATTGGCTGTCTGACAAGAATAGCACTGATCTTGCTTTGCTTGGTTTCATTGCTGCTGCTTGGCCATTGTTGCTTCTGTGTAGAAAGTGTTTATTGCTTATCGCCTTTTGTTTGCTGCTCCTGATTCTAGTGTGCTGCTCGCTTGGTTTGGCTGGCTGTTTGCTTGGGGATTTATCATGCTATTGAGTCCTATTTTGATTGTTGCTGCCTGTGCCTAGGATTTTACCTTTTTGTTTGCTGCTTCTTGATTCTTCTCTCTCTCTCTCTCTCTCTCTCTCTCCTGAACTTGAATGGTTTCCCTTTCCCTTGTTAAGAGTATTTGGGATCTTATTTTACTATTAACTTTTTTTTGCCTGACTTTTACTTTTTCGCTTGTTTGAGTTGCATACTTGGGCTGTTGTAACTTATGTGTGGTTTATTGCAGGATGAATACAGCGGACATAATTATTTCCAGAGGGGCACGGCATTTGGTCTCACTTGTCCTTGGGAATGGCAACTTGGATGCGCTGCATCTTCCGGAGAGAGATTTTTCTGCCGTCATCCATTCAGTTTTCACTCGCTCGGAGCTTCGGATTGCTCGTCATAACCCATGGGGTCTTAGTGTTATGGTCTTCGACAATTTGGTGAGGGATTACGCGATGCATTTGAGTTGCGAAGGTGATGAATGGCGTCTTACTGGAGTTGGTTGACCTTGACAGGAAGTAACAACTACACAAGAAGGAGTCATGTTAGTGTTTGGTGGTACAAAACGCAGGTGCGCCGAGGGAGGTGGTGGTTTTTGGATATCATCCTTATTGTGGGTCGTTTGAGGGAGTCTGCTACAATGGAGGAAGGCACAACTGCTTGTTGTCTCGAGTGTCGGCGTGTATTGCTACACTAAAAGATCTTCAAAGGTAAAAACAATTTAGTTCTTTGATGTAGCCCGCATATGCTCTAATTTTGTCCATCAGAGTTTGGCGGTTTTTGTCTAAGTTTTGTAGTGATGGGAGAACCGTAGTTATCCTTATTAATATTGGCAGGCTTTATGTTATTTGCCCTTTGTAGTGTCCGCCTCTGCATGTGCTAATTTGAAGCTTTCACCAGGACTACCGTTTGGTATGTTAAACTGAATATAACTTCTCACAATAGTCTGTAACATGAGTAATTTGAAAGCACGCTGACGGGCGACCAAAAGAAAAGGATAGACACATAGCCAAACCAAGAGCTTTCTTGGCAGCCCAAGCCAACAATCGCTCGTCAAACAGTAGCCAAACCAATTGTCATTTTTAACGTACCAAACGGTATGATGTGTATGATCCTTCTAAAGTTCTATTTCAAAAGTGTATGATGTGTATGATGATTGATGTATCCCTTTCAAATCAAATAAAAATTCATAGTAACAATTATTTTTATAATCCCAAATTTTATTGAAAGCACAAATATTTACAGAAAACAAGGAAGGCATACCTTCCAATTACACAAGGAAGAACCAGCAATCAATGAGAGGAAGAAGAAAAAATTGTAGGACTTAGCTGCCAAGCATGGCAGAGAACACTATGAAGGGAAGAAGTCTTTACATTTTGAAATTTGGAACCTTTAATCCTAAGATCAAACACAAATTTTTGGAGGGCAGAGAATGGTGGCCTACAAATTCCTTGAAATACTCTGCAATTCCTCTCATGCCAGATAAAATAGACCATAGCAGCCATAGCTAGTTTCCTAATGGAGCTGTGGAAGAGTTTACCACCAAACTTTCCAATAGCCAAACCAATTTCAGCATTCCAGGGTTGAGGGCCTTAGAGATACCACTGAGAGAAAATTTGTTGCCATATTAGCCTTGAGAATGGGCAATTGAAGAAAAGGTGACTCAAGTCTTCATTATGAACTGGTACAGAGTCGGGATTTTTGTGTAGGGGGAGGACTTATCTATAGAGGAGGGGCGAGGCTATATAATTTGATGATTTCTCATGTGAAACCTTTAAAACACGTTCTAAACACATCGAATGGTTTGAATCATCAAAATTCAATCGGGAAATGGTCGGGAAAAGGGAGTCCCTTACCGCGGTAGCAAAGTAAGGGATCCTATATATATTCGATGTAATAGTATCAAATTATAATAGGGTGAGAGCCAGTACTAGCCCCCATCGCTCCATCCTTGATTATGAAGTTTGCAAAGAGGACAGAGGGGGGAAGTTTGAATCCCCCATCTGATTATTTTATCCTTTGTCATAAGGTAACCTCTAATAGCCAGCCAGAGAATAAAAGAGTGCCTTGGAATAGGGGCAAAGTCAGGAATTTCACTACGTATAATTCATGGGAAATTTTTTTGAATTTTTTTTTATATAATACTTGAGATTTTTTTTTGGCAGGAGCAACCGCTCCTATTGCCCCAGCTCCATCCTTGCCTTAGAATAGACATGGGAAACCAAATAAGGTGGTGCAAATGCATTTTAGTGCTTTGAGGTCTGATTGCATTCCGAGTTGCAGCAATTGTAAAAGCAGAGACAGAGGTAACAGACCGTACAACCTGATTTGGCCTATCATGATCAGGCTTGAATTGAGGAGAAGGGCTTTGGGGAAGGGCTAAGTCCACTCATCATTATACACAATGGTAGAGACCTTAGCATTGCGAGGAATTTCTGAAGAGGCCATAATTCTAGGGCCAAAATACTCACTGAGAGGCCCTTGAAGGAACCAGCTGTCCCAAACTAAATTAAACTAAACCGAGTCTTATGTCTCAATCAATTGGGAGGTAACCAACTGTTATAATAGAGAAAAGTATTGCTGCCATTACCCATAGTATGCCATATAAAGGGTCTAGCAACCCTTAGGCTTAAGATATCATATAAATATATACTATATATAACTACAAAATCTCATAACACTAACACCTAATCTACTAACCGATTTCGGAGATAAAAAAAAAAGTAAAAACAGAAAAAGAGTGCAGTGATATTAACAATGCTTCGTAATAGCATGCCAATGATCGATTTAGTATCGAGCATTCTATACTTCGTAATCCCCTGAAATGGTGATAGCTAATATGCTCTCGGTTTTAAGATCGTTATTCCCATTTCCATGATAGGAACACAAAAGTTCTGAATTCCACAGTATTTACCGATCACAATATCAAAGAGATGTTAGTACCCCAATTAACACCTGCACACACACTTACAAGATATGTGGGACCCACACTACTGCACCACTGGCGTGTGTAGTCCACACATTTTGTGAGTGTGTCTGGCTGTGTGTGCATTTTTGTGTTTAAATGATAGTGTTCCCAGCATTGTTAATCACAACACTCTCAACACATTTGAATTTTGAAGTGCTAAATGGCTTTGCCCCAACGGCACTGATTAAAATTTACTGTATAAAAGACAAACAAAACGATATTGGACAGCAAGAAAGTATTTATCCAAATGGTCTCCTTAACTCTTTAAGTAGTACTATCCAAATGGGACACCGAACAACTTGTGAAAGGGAAAGTTTACCAAACTCAGTCCCAAAAGTTACCGTTAGTTGTTGGTGCGTCGGTTTGCTCCCTACACAATTAATCAAAATTCAATTCTTAGGGTTAGGCTGCAAGAAAGTAATTTTTCTTGTGAATTTCTTAGTCCTGGCTTGGATCATGTGCCTTCAATCACACAGAGTAAGAGATTAGTCGACGTGCGTGTAAGCTAACCTAAACACCCCTAACCGTTTAAAAAAAAAGGGTATCTATCTCACCTCACCGACAACCACCAAGACTCTGTGAAATGAATAATTGCGATAAGAAAATCAAACGGTGCATTCAAAGTCACTCACATCCATCTGTATCAATTACACTTCATGTGATATGGAGTGTACATGTGACATGAAAGTAACTTTTTCCCTTATAAAAGCAAAACAAAAGGGAAAAAGTATAACCCAGAACATGTTAATGCCTAGGCTTCATAAACTATTTATCCATATAACCAGTAAACCGAGGAGCTCCCCAGGACAAAACACACATCATGGAGAAAGCTCCCTTTGAAATTTCTCTGGTGGTCTTCCTCTTGGTTGCTGCATTTGGTTAGTCTCTCTCTCTCTCTCTCTCTCTCTCTCTCTCCCCAATCGCATTACCATCCTGTTGGGATTTTTACGGGCTCTTTCCTGGCCCACTTTGATGATTGGGTTCAGTTTCGGTGTTGCAATATTTTTTCTCAACATTAAAAGAGCAATTTCGTTCAAGTTACCCTTCAATTTCCGGTGCCGACATTGATAATCGGACCGTTCATGTGGTTCAGAGCAATTTTTTAGGAGCTGAATTTTTGCTTGCCCTGCTAGAAAGTCATTCTAAACAACATGAATGGGTCCAATCATCGATGTCGGCACCGGAGATAGGAGGGTAACGTTAACCCTCTTTGGGAGCCTTTTTCAGACCAACAATGAGCCCAACAAGACGGTCTAGTCTTTTATAGGGGCGGAAGAGGAGCTGGATTAATGAAATGAAATATATTGATGGCTGCAGGTTTGTCAAGCTGGGTGATGCCAGGGGTTGTGGCAGCAGGCCTGGGGAAATATCAGACATTTCGGTGTCCCAGAATGATAGATTGTAACTCAGTGTGCCAAGGTTACCCAAACTGCTGCATAGATGGTCGGTGCTTGTGCCAAAAATGCACAAATTCAAGACCCCTTTTGAAGCCCAATCCAAATTAGAGGGATATGTCACATGTCTTCAGGGGTGAATATTTTTAGTGTAATTTGTGTAGAAACTTTTTGGGGTCAATCCAAAAAATTTAAGTTTATAGGTGAATAGTTTTTCATTTATGTATAAGTGATCGAGCATTTCACACACGTACATTTAACTATGTATATTCTCTAATAAGATTAAACTAGCGGCAAATCTGTGCTATGCATGGAACTTTCCTCCAATACCTTGTAGTTGGGCTCTCAGATTCAGTTTCACCTCTCATATTTGATTATCGACACATGAGAGCATCTCCAGCAGAGGTAGCAAATGCAACAAACAAGGAGATTTGAAGGTTCAATCATGTTTTAAGAACTCTGGCAGGACCTTCAAAAGATAACCTGCCCTCAAATTTCTATTATCTATCTTTAAAGAATACGTTTCTTTCTTCTTTTTTACATCAACTTTTTTATGTAAATACAATGTGAATGTTTATTCATTACTAATTGTTTGTATCCTTGTGTCACTTAATTCTATTGCTTATAAATACTAATTGTTTTTCGATTTTTTCGCTACCAACAATTTTTAGAACTTTTTTCACTTTTCTAAACTTTTTTAATCTCAACATGAGTTCCACAAATGTTCTAGAAAATATTTTTTATATTTCAAAAATATTTTACTCTACATGTATTAATGATGGACAATATCAATTTCTTTCTCAATACTCTGAACCATATAACCAATATTTAGCTAATTCACTGGCAAGTGGTAAGTCAAGACAAACAAGAGGTTATAAATAATAAATATAGGATGTTGGGCCTTTTCCTAAAGGCCCAGCCACCAAGAAATTGTAAGGTATCTAAGGAAATAGTAGAATACGAAATTATTAAAGATATTTAAATGATTAAAAAAAAAGAGAATAACTACAATACACACCCATTAATGATGTATACCATATTTACTTATTGTTTGGTTTATATTTTGCCATCTCATGGTCATCGTAGCATTTTTTAGTGTCTCGTAACTTTTATATTAAAAACTCGATTCTAACCTTTTTAATAATATAATTCATAACATTTTCTCTGTGATTCATAGTAACATGTTGGTTTGTCTCGTATATTTCATACAAAATAACAATCGCAAACTTTTGAAACTAACTTTTGTAAATTCTGTTGGAAATGTTCTAACAACCATCTCGTGATTTGTTGGAAGAAAACTATGAAGAGTATGAATGAATACAAGAGTAGTAATTACCGGGTTGTTGTACCAAAATTTCAAGGCAACTTCGTGGCGGCATTATAATACTAAGCAAAATGACTGTAGGCCTTAACTCTTGACTATGGGCCGACAAAGACTTTCGAATTCATAGTCAAGCTTGACTATAGACCCTGTTAAAAAAAAAAAGCTTGACCATAGACCTTGACATTCGGGAACCTCGGGGGGGGCCCTGTGGCGCGGCCGCGCCGGCATTTTTTCGACGATCGGAGACGTTCACCTTGTAGATCTCGTCGAATACTACAAGTGTGCCAAAAATCAACTAGATCGGATATCTTTTAGTGCCTCATCAGAATACAAATAACATGAAAAAGTGGTTTTTATCCAGTGTTTGTGTCCATTTGTGTTCCATTTGTTTTCAAAGTATTTGTGTTCCGATAACCTACTTAAAGATATCCGATCAAGTTAATTTTTTGCATACTTGTAGTACTCGACGAGGTCTATGCGGTGAACGTCTCCGATTGTCGAAAAAATGCCGGCACGGCCGCTCCACGGGGCTGCACAGCACCCCCGTTCCATCTATTGTAAATGGACTTGACTTATGCGTACAGAAGAAAAAGTGCACAAAAATGTACAAGAGCTTTTAGGGTCCACTTTTGGGTCTTACAGGAATAATTTGAACTATTAAATAATTTTAGAATATTTTTTCCTACGGCTTTGCAAAAAATCAGCTGAATTGGATGTGTACCAGGTCGATCCAAAACTCTAAGTCTCCATGCTTTACGAATGAAAACGTGGAGTTTTAGATCGACCAGTTACACATGTCCAATCGAGCTGATTTTTTGAAAAGGCCGTAGGAAAAAATATTTTGAAATCATTTAATGGTTTGGATTAGTCGTGTAGGACTCAAAAGTGGATCCCAAAAGCCCTTGTACATTTTCTGTGCATTTTTCCTTCTGTACCCATAGGATTTTCGATTGTAAATTGTATTTTACAATAGTACTTAGCTGTATTTGGGAGCCTCATTTTCAGCTTTTCATTTTTTACTTTTTTGGCGTTTTGAATTACGGTCAAAATGTATTTTGAATCTAGTATGAGTGTTTGAGAGAAATATGTAGGAGTGCATTTTGCAATGAGAGTAGTGTTTGAGAGGAAGAAAGGGGCGAAAATTCCACAATATACTCATGAAACCGCGGGTTAGAGAAATACCATGTGTGATGCACAAGCCTTCATATATTATCAGGGGCCTATAAAATGTGCAACACCTTAGCATGCATATCCCATCCCATCCCATCCCATTTGCAAAAATGGACAAACTTTCTATCACATTCTACCCAGCAGCTCCTCTAGAGGAACTGATTTTTGGAACTGCATTTCTCACAGTTTTTGGTATTCTACAACTGCCACTTGAAGATGTAGGGGGTAACCCTGTTCCTACTGTCCTATTTAAGGACAAGCCCTCCTTTTTCCACGCTTTCCTCTTATCTCTCAATTTCGCATTCACCGGTGCTGGGATCACAATCTTTCTACGGGAGGGGTATCCAAAAATCGCGAGACATAGTCGCCGTCTGGCTATTGCTTTCATAGTGACCGCGGCTGGAATCCTTACCTGTTTAGTCCTGCTTTCGTGTTTCGAGTTTGTAGCCCAAACTTGGAACCACCAATTTAGTCTCCATTCCATCTAATGTAACGGTAAGTCGGCAACACGTCATGTATTTTACAATAGTACTAATGGTGTGTTTCGCAAAGAATTTTTTGTTTAAGTTCTATACAAAAATAAGGTTGTTTATCTCATTATATCTTTCTGAACTTCTGAAAAATTCTTCCGTGATCAATAAAAGGAGCAGAGCCCAACTTTCTATGCAAGTCAATGAATTTGATCATTATTGGAGTCGGATTACCTACCATTGTAATTTGACAAAGATAGGAATGATTTCACAATATCCTTATAAAAATGCGTGTGGATTAGATTACACTGTAACGTGACGCACAATCCGTAATGACGAGCCTATAAATTGTGCAGCCCTCCATGCAACACCTTAGCATTTTGCCAATAGCAGTTGCAAACACTTAAATAAAAAAAACTATAACGCATTCCATCTCATCTAAAAATGGATAAGCATTGTAGCACACTCATCCCTGCATCTATTCTAGAGGAAATGATTTAGTGAATATCAGCTCTTGCACTTGTTGGTATTCTACAAGTGCGACTTGAAGATGTCGGGGAGAAAAACTTGGGTGTGTGTAGAGTATGACCGTTGTGCCGACCACGCATTTCGGTTACCCATAAGTGTTTTGGACTGTCAAAATTGCAAAGAGCAAAAGAGGAGCGAGAGGAGAATAAATCTGGGATTTACCAATTACCAAAAGACTACTAACGGCAAGACTTGCCAACTGCATTTGGGGGCTGCGATCTTTGGTTCTGTTCTGGTGTCTGTGGGGCTTGGAGGGGTTAGATTGAGGAGTTTTCGGGCTTGCGTTTTTAGGATTCGGTTGACAAATTTCGGGGCAGCCTTTATTTCCGGATTTGAGGGGCTTTAGGGGTTTTGAGGGGCTTTAGGGCTTTAGGGGTTTTGGATTTTTGAGCCAGCATTTTGGAGGTTTCGATGGAGGAGAGTTTTGGGGACGATTTGAGAGGTTTTGGGGCTGCCGTTTTGTGTTTTCGAGCCAGCGATTTGAGGCTTTGTCTGAAGCAAAGAGGTTGATTCAAGGTTTCAAATAATGATTTGAGTGTAACGGCTTCGTTAGCATCGAATGTTATGTAACGGAAATCGGGTGTAGGGGTCGTGAATTTTGAAGAATCATTTTTCTAAAAAAAATAATAATTTTAAATTGGTTAAATAACCCGTAACGGTTGAATATTAGCCGTAACGGTCGTGACTGGTTTGTGAATAAGATATGGACCGATACGTAACGGGAACTGGCTAATACTCCTGCGGCCTGAGAAAATAGGAAGAAAGTACATTGATGTAATTGGTTAAACTATATTGATGTCCGTGAAAATAAGTAGAAAGTACATTGATATCCGTCAAAATATATCGATGTCCGTAAAAGGTGCATTGATATCTAAACTAGTTTGTCATTATATGCATATTATCCTCTACCTATTTGGTGGAGGTTAGCAAGACCTTTTTACTGGCTAATGACCAAAACATGGTTTTTAAAAGTAAAATATGATGATTTCATGGGCATGGTTTTTGGAAATCACAAAAACATGACAATGAAAAAAAACAATTACACATACATGGCACCTGAAGATTTGAGGTCCAAAATACCCTTGTATTTTTGAAGCCCTAACACACTCAACCCTTCTTTCTCACGTTTAAGCAAGCACGTTTCTATCTCCACTGCTCTGGCCTCCCAGTATCTTACCTATCGGCTCCACCACCACAGCCGCCGCTTGCTTGGTCGTGGTGGCCAAAGCGTGGCCTTGGATTGCACGTCGTTTGCATCGAGACGTGGCTTGGAAATCATCCTTCGTGCACATCGTGCAATCAAAATGTTTGTTGGTGAAATTTCACGGAGACCCCCTCATCTATTCCTTTGGGACACGGAGACCTCCTAATGTTTAAAAACGCCAAACACACTCCCTCATCAATAACCTTTACCCAGCTTCACCCTTTCTGTTAAAATAATGTTTGTTAAAAAAGCCCAATTACTATTTTGGACATTTGTCAGACAAAAATGCCCTTCAAGAGCAATATAAAATACACACACCAGTATTTTCTTCCTCTCTGACTTCCTATTTCAAACCGAATTTCACAAAGAATAGACATCAATCCAAAATTTATCAATCTACCGAGTTCAAACTGTGGACTGTGCTTTGTTAGTTTGGAAATTGCCAAGGAATGATTCCAAATCCTCTCCTGGAATAGCAGTTGATGATCATGGTGGAGCTAAAACTTTATCTGTACAGCAACAAAGAACACACAGTACAACATATGAAAATTTAGAAAAAAAAAAAAAATCAATAACGTGGTTTGTTCTAATAAGCAAACGGTGGTTATTCATTTTCTTTTCGCATTTGTTAGTTGTGTGTCAATTTTTTTGTGAATTATTGATTCGTTTCGACGAGACGAATCTAAAACGTAAAAAATATTAATCAAACAATTTTTTTTTTGCAAATAAAGACAAATATAATCCCAAAATTCTATTTGTTTTAAGTTATTTTTGTCTATAGTGAACTTTTTTAAAATTTTGATTATACTTTTTAAATTTTTAGATTCAATTATAATATGAGATAGCTATCTCGGATTGGGATTTAGTAAGACATGCTGTCACTCAAGGATAGCAGAGCTCCCCATTTCCAAACTTTTTGTGAATAAAGACATAATCCCAAAATAACATCCAGTAAATTGCTAAGAAAATTGAAAGAACACATTGATATTCAGTAAATTGCTAAAAAAATTGAAATCTTTATTTAAAAAAGAGGAGTGATTTTCACACCCCATAAATTGATATGCACACTTCTTTTTTGTCGTTTAGTGAAATTTTCATGTGTAAAAGATTTTCTAAAAGACAAGAAAGATTGTGTGGATATTAATTTTAGAGCGTGTGAAAATCAATTACCTTAATAAATATATTATTTTTAATTATCGTTTTGTGGACCAGACTACTCAGACGGAGGCAGTAGTAGAAGAAAGAAAGAAAAATCAACAAATAATAAATAGACGGTAAGTGAGAGTGGCATCCGCTTAAAAAATCGTTAATGCCTAAGCTATGAAACACTGACACCTCTAGGAGTCAATGTATCACAGTATCTAGACACAGGGACATGGCGAGAAACGTGTCTCGACACGCCACGTGGAGGGGGACACGCTTTAATTTTTTGGATAGGGACACGGTGAGGGACACAACGGAGTGAATTTAAAATTTTTTAGAACTTTTTAGGGAAAATTTATTATTAATCAAAAACTTCTGGAGGAAAAAGTGTAATTTAACTATATATAAACATCTCCCCTACCCATCAGTTGACGCTCAACAGGTGTTTCGAACCTTTATTTCACTCTCGTCGGCTGGAAGGTCAATCAACTTTGTCGATCATCTTGTATGTCTCGTCTCGTCTCATCTCGTCTTGTCTAATCTCTCTCTCAGCAGGTGTTTCCTGCGTACTATCTTTTTAAATTAAAAAGTATAATTTAAAGTACAAGTAGGACCCATAAGGCTCTGTTTGGAACATGAAGAAAGAAAAGAAAATGGAAGGAAAATGGAAAATTTTTCCTCTTCTTGTTTGATTTGGAGAGAAAGAGGAGGAAAAATAAAAAAAATTAAGTTTTGTGAATAGTGAAATTTTCCTCCCACTTTCCTCTCATTTTATTTTCCTTTCCTTCTCATTTTCCAAACATAGCCTAAGAGTATGTTTGGAACTTGTGGAAAGGAAAAGAAAAAAAAAAGAAAAAAAAATGCAAAAAGAGAAATTGTGAAGAGAGTGTACTAATTTTTCTTGTTTGGTTGTTGGGAGAAAGTGAAACGAAACTAGTGGGAAAATGATTTTCCCTTCAAGAGCAAAATAGAAAGGCATAAATGAATTTAAGTGCTTTTCTTTTCTAGATTCAAAATTTGGTACTTCCTCCTCTTTTCTCTTACAATTTTTTGTTTTCAGAACTTTCTAAACAAATTTCTTTTGTCTTTCTTTTCCTTTTTTACCCTTAACGGGTGCAATGTTATCCGTTAACATTTCTCTTACATAAATGTCCTGTTGGAATTTTATACGGGTCGGGCCAATTTCATAATTAGGAAAAACGACGTGGTTTTGTTAGTTGGGTAAACTATTCCAAATTGAGCCGTTGTTAAGGCATTACTAGGCCTACGCCAGTTCAAAATCCGATTTCCATTTTCTCCGCCATTGTTTCTCAGGTTGAAGCAATCATTCTCCCATTTTTGGGAAAGTGAATTCTCGAGTTGGGGATCCACAATTTCTTCGCTTTGTTCTTCCTCACCACTACTTGCTCAGGTAAAGGCCCGCCCATTGCAGTTCCAAATTAGGGTTTCACATATTCAATTGGGGGGGATAAAGTCCCCACTCATTTTCAAAATTGGGGTTTCCATTTTTTGTTGCAGATGGAGGCACTTTACCCAAAACTCTTCGATCAGTACACTAAGATCTACGATAAGTACACTAGGCTCAAGGTTTTCAGCTCGCCTCTCTGTCTCTCTCTCTTACACTCACGCACACTCTTAACACTTTAATTTGGATGTGCGACCTCTTATAATTTCATCTTTAGAGGTATAATATGAGGGTTCTTGAAAATTTTGGTGGTGCAAATGGAACTAAGGGATGTGTTAATGCTAAATCACAAATCCTTAGAGAGGAGTATTGGAGTTACTAGAAGCTAGAATGTTGAGTAGCTAAAGGACAACACAACTTAGATGTGTGTAAAAAACTGATATAAATTTTGTAAGTGTAATGGATTTTGTGATCCTCGATAGAATAGAATGGCGAAGAAGGTTTCACATAGCCAATCCAAATTGCTTTGGACTGACGGCTTAGTTTGATTCGGTCTCCCCCATATGCTGAGATCCATCCATGTTTCTTAATTGCAGTTTTGGGATGATATGTTTGTTTATCGGCTGAATCTGATTGTATACCTAAGTAATAACGGTTTAGACTTTGGAGGTCCAAATTCCTGTTATCTATCATACCGGTTGATCTGGTTGACATTTGGAACATTGAGCCATCACTACTATTATACTTATGCATGATCTCTGTTTATCATTGTATCCTCTATTTGTCTTGGCCTTAGTTATTAGAAAAAAAACTTTAGGTGCAATATAACGTATATATTTGGCAGGAAGAGTGAATTGTATGCTATGGCATTGGCAATTCTGTTGATAGATAGATTGAATGGCTCATTTTTTACTGTTTTTGTTGTTATTTTATTTTGGGTAACCAAATTGTAATATTATGTTCTTTTTTCTCAGACAGAAAAAGAGTCTGAAATGGACAAGTTCAACCATGACCAGGAAGTCAAATTTATGAAGTGTATTACTGGTACGCATTTCTTCATCCTATGCTTGTGTTCTTCTTTATACATCACCAAGTAAATTCTGCACATAAATCTTCCCAAAACATGGCCTCCCGGCTTCACCCTGCCCCACCCCGCAGGGGATCTCCTATAGAGTCATCGTCTCACAATACTCTTGGCCACAAAGCCACGGGAGTCACAAGCCTAGCCTAATCAGAGGCTGGTCGACTACCCATGCCTTGACTTGGCCTCACCTCGGCGAAATTCCCTTAATCATTAAGAGTCTGGACTGAATCAGTTGGTATTATTGCCTCACCTCGCATCCGTATGATTCTGATGACTCGTTGACATCATCATATATGTTATGACACAAGCACGTTGTAATCCCTTTATATCGAACTCCAAAACTCGTAAAGAATCTTGGGGTTGGATTGACACGCTTTGTTCCGCGAAATATGGAGTTAGGTTTGGGAGAAGGAGAAGAAGAGGTTGAGAAAAGAAGAGGAAGAGAGAAATAGAGTAAAAGAAGTAGGAGCATTGGTCAGCCCCTCCATCTCATATTTTTTCATTATGCCAAGAACAAGATAATTACGAGAACCGGGTTAATCCTTGAAAAGAAATAACAACAAAATAACAAAATGAACCCTCTAACAAGCTGCAATAAGGTGGTTTACTGTCATTCGTCCATATTTGACCGCAGATAATAACAAACTAGTTGGGTTTGGTTAGGTTTAGCTTTTAAGGGAACAGGGAGAATCTTCTTGTTGGAGTTCTCTGGTGATATGTGTTAAGAAATGAGAAGGAAATGTAAGCATCTAAGTGGTAAATAATGCATTTGCTTTATTTGTGCTGCAGCTGCAGATGAATTAGTAGAACACTTACGAAATGAAAAAGGTAGGTTGCATGAAGAAATTGATAACTTGAGACGCGAAGCTGATTCAATCAGGTAAGAATGTCTCAAATGGCATCGACTCAGTTTCAGATAGATGAATAATGACTTAAATGGCACAATTCGACTTTGGCTGCAGATTTACTAAGGATGCGCGGAATGCTGAGTATCAAAAGCTTTTAATGGAAGAGAAACAGAAGAGTAAGAGTACTTGATTAAATGTTGCAATTTGGCTCTTATTTTGGCTCTGTCTGAACTCTGAATTCCTTTTTGTGACAGCATTAACATCCATGAGTTCTTGGCTTGGTTTAGGCTTGAGCACCCTAGATTGTAGAATAGGAATTTTGTATCTGAATCTCTAGATTAGCTTGTATTTGTGGCTTCGAATGGTTGGTCTTTGCAAGCAGTCAATTTGATGCGCGTATATTTAGCTTTCACCCTTCTTATTGGGGGGAAAAAAAAACCAGTTAACCCTTAAGACTCTGGAATTTATAAAAAACAATGATAAGCTATATCAAAGTAATCATTAAAGGTAGCTAGCTTCAGGGTATGCTTCCATTTATCGAGCCTTGATTTTCTTTTTCTTTTTCTTTTTTTTTGAAGAGCTATCGAGCCTTGATGATGCTTCATTTTTTAATTAGGAGCTCTTGATGATGCAGAACGTAGCAATGCCATAGCATTGTTGTCTCATTTCTGTACCCAACAAAATCAGTTATTCATTTGAAGTGCTAGTGGAACTAAGTTTCACTGTGGTTTTTTTAGTTTTGTCTTTGTTGAGAATATGATTGGGGTAAGTGGAATGGCGTATCTTCTTTGCGTGATGGCCCTCTTACATGTATTCTGTGCTTTGAAGTTGTTGGTGGGCTTATCAACATATGCCAATCACTTCTTTCAGACAATTTATTTCTTCTCCAGTGTCCGGAGATATTTGCACATCTCTTACGTTGGAATTGGCCTAGGAAAAACTTGTAGGACTCTTTTGTTGCGCATTTATTAAGTTGGAATTGATCAGGAGTCGAATAATGGTAGCACACCATCCGACACGTACATGCGTCACTATTTTGTCTCTGTTCACCATTCCTACTCCCTTAGACCCAAGGATACAGCTGGATGAATAAAGTCAATAACGACAATGAAAATTTCTTTCCAAACTGATACAGAAGAGCAAGCCAACATAAGTCTGTTTGTTACCAGGGGAATGCGAGGAGCACCGTAACTCAATGGGTGAAATACTCCCTCCGTCCCCAAATTTTGGTCCCTCGTCCAATTCTAACCGGATAAAAAACTAGTTATAACTTTAAATTGGTAATTAATTTTATATTCAATATGGATCTTGTTTGATAGATCTCGATAAAATCTATAAGACAATGTTTTTAAAATCACGTAAAACAACGTAATTTACGAGATATAACCAATTGAAAAGTGGCACGAATTTCCAAAAAGGACAAATAAATGGGGACGGAGGGAGTAAGTAACTCTGATGAGTGAAGTGTGAATTAGTGGCATGACTTTCATCTGTCCTTTTGCTGAATGTTGGACTCCATCTCTCAGTAAAGTGGCTCTTATCTACCGCAGATAACCAGCTTTCAGAAGAAATTGAGCGGCTCCGGAACCTCCAACGCGAGGGACTTTGTTGCAGTGCAAGGGAAGGCAACACTGAAAATGGACAACTGAATATGTCTGGAAGCTCGCAAGTTGGATCAGGCATACTTAATGACTCGGATCGGAATGTCACAAAGAAACGCAGCAGGCATAATGGAACTGCTGCAGATATTACAGTTGCTCCTTGTGCCGGTGATCTACTTGAGCATGCCTCTGGAAGGGAATCAGCAAGTGATCTACCCAAGAAAACTGTGTCCAGTGGAACTTCTATAGTTGGTCAGGTATCTCTGATAATCCCACACATAGTCACAGCTAACTCGTTCTTTTTTTCCTCAGCTTTTTATCTCATTTCTTTTCTGACGATTGTTGTAATGTACATTATCTAGACTGAGTGTTGTAGAAGAAAGATCGACCTTTCAGGTATGTATCATGAATGCGCCCTCTGTCATTGATTGTTGGTCCATCTTTCCATTTTGGGATGTCCCAAATTGATAGTCCTTTTCTTACGAAAGTGTGAAATGTTTAGTTTTCCGAAAGGACCTAAACAATATTCACAATATATGGGGGGAAAGGAATGTTTTCAAAAGTTTGAATAAATGGGGAATGATGGAAATACGGCTTTTAGTTCTAATACGTACCCTTCAAAAGTTGGAACTTGTAAAAGGGGCCAATGTTAAGGGACAGAGGGGGGAGTAACGTTTTTTCTATTGCCCTACTGAGCACTATGGTAACGTCCTTAATATTCTCTGCAACTAAAATGTTTAGGTGGTGACACGAATGTTACTGGCCCTGCCAAGTGCATGTTTCACGATCTTATAGAGTTCTTGGTTAGCATGAAATTATCGACTATCCCACAGACTGATGGAAGATGCATCTCAGCAGTTCATCAGTCAAGCGGTAATTCTTCAATCTGGATTCCTGTAACTAAGTTACCTTTATGTTGTTAATCTTCCTTTTAGTTCTCTCTTCTTCTTCGGCAAGTTAATATTTTCCTTAGCTGGCTTGTTGTAATCCATCATTTTTGCCGTCACATTTGTTAAATCCTGCAGCATGTTTCATGTATCTTCTGAAATAAGACCAAACCAAATAGAGCCTTCAATCCCAATCAATTGGGGTCGGCTACATGAATCCGCCTTTTCACATTGTTGTTTTGGGTGCAAGTAACAAGGCTTAGGTACATTGTATATACTGCAGTGAGCTGGCGATTGGTCTTTACAGCACTACATTGAATAATTACCGTGGCTCAGGTCATATATAATGAACTGTTTTCCTCTCCCTCCGGAAGAAAAGCTCTACCTCACAGTAGCATCCTATATGGGTTATCTGTTGTGTAGATCAAACTATTCTTATGCAGTGCCAATTTGTAATTAGTTGTATGCTGGTGATTGGCCTTATTTATCTTGCAAAATTATGTTTTCGATCATGGGAATGGGTTATACAAACTTGGCATATGGATATTTCTTTAACTTTCTCACGTGTCGACTAATATGCATTTCTTTATTGGACCATGTGTTATAATGGCATGCTTCTAGCCTGATGGTGATTAGAGGCCCTTGTGATATTCCCTTGCTGCTAGTGTGATGATCTGGATCCTGTGATTAATCTTTTAAGATGATCTAGTCTTTTTGAACTTGTATCCTTGGCTTTATCCTAAGAAGCAAAGATACATACATAGCGCGCATTGTCAAGATGAAGACAAATCATTCTTCCAAAAATGAGGATATGGATAGGTTGAAACACGTCGAACAGATTATGTAGATTGTAGATTTATAGCGTAAAGTCATACAGAAACCATCTACATCCTGTCAAATTGTGGTAAATAAGCACATAATATTGTACTATGAAGACAAAAATCACGAGTCACTGCATAAGTATGTGTGAACTATAAGCATCCATGATGATTTTGACACTAGCCCAACTTTTAAAAGCTGCATTTTGACCTCTAGTGTGTCACCAGCTTGGCAGCATGTCCTAGCGTGTCCAACTAGAAAAAAGTAAGATGTACAAGTCAGATACATTTAATCATGTACTACACTTGTCCAGAGCTAGTGGTGTAGTGTACATGTAGACAGGTTTGTGCTTCTTAGCTTGTTTCCTGGGTTAAGGCCTCATGCTTTAAAATTCTGAAAGGTTTTGCTGCATGGACTTGGGTACGGGTAGGCAGTCAAGTATTGGATACTGTTCATTTATCAAGAACATTTGGACCTTGGAGCCTTTGCAATATATGTGTGTGAATATATTTTATTTTTATTCGAAGATATGTTTACATGGTGCTGTATATAATTCTAAACAAAACAGGATTCTTGCATAGTCTACCAATTACCATACACTTGAATACTCAACGTTTTCTTAAGTGTCCGACTAAAAACTTTGGACACATCCCGCACCCTTAATTATCAAGTGTCTGACAATAGTACTTTATACATTTCGAAAGTCCATGTAACCCAGTTAAAAGGAATAATCACCATCTAGTTCGAGACTGGTGGCTTGGGATTCGCTGCATGCATCGTCAGCATGGAATTCGGTAGAACTAATTGAGTTGTGACCGTCTCTTGTAGTCAGTAGTAGTTGCTTATGTTAGCAGTAGTTATTCACTTCATTCTTATCATTTGTCAAAATGGAAGAGAGGGACAATGTTGAAATAAATAGGGTTGTTTACTGGGACACCCCTGGTAACTTCACTTTCAATATGGGACACCCCCTAAAAAAAATTTTGCTACCACGAGACCCCCTCTATCTATTAAAATCGTACTAAAGCTCCCATCCGTCAGATTTTGACATAAATTGACTAAATATGTATCTGATTCGTATAATGCCGAAACCCCCCCCCCCCCCCCCCCCCCCCCCCCCCCCAAACCAGTGAAGGAAACAGAGAGATTGAAGAGATTACCCCCTTCTCTTCTCTGTCCAAACATTCTCTCTGATGAACAAATCCTGTCCGTTCAAAAAAAAAAATAAAGGCAACACAAATCCAGAATTTTCAGAGAGAGGAAACAAGGGAGAGAGAGAGAGAAGAAATCCCAAATTGGAAACAGAAAACCCTAACCATAATCAATGGGCGATTCGCACTGCTCGGACTGCAGGCGAGCGATGGAGGTGATATTCGACCACGTCTGCTCTGAGTGCAGACCCAGCCGATGGCAGAATTGCTGCTGCATCCCTGACCAATCCTTCATCTCGGGCTTCAGGACCATTGCTACCTTGTGCGATAGGTAGTATTCGGTCCACATACATTCGGTAAATGGGTAAGGTTAATGGGTAAACTGAGGGTAAATGGGTCTTTTCATCCATTCTGTCTACGCAGTTAGGGCTGGAATGATTTTAATAGATAGAGGGGGTCTCGTGGTAGGGAAAATTCTTTCAGGGGGTGTCCCATATAAAAGGTGAAGTTACAGCCCCCAGGGGGTTGTATTTTTTAATAGACGTGCCGACCTTGGTGTCCGACTTGCAGTAATAGGGCATGTTTCACTCCCATATTTTCGCATTATATGAGTTTTCAGTAGAAACGATGGCCAATTGGAAGCGTTTGGCAAGATGAAATGCATTGATAAAATTGTTGAGCTATTCAGCATTTTAATCTTTGCTATTGTAAGGTTCTTATGGTTGTTGCAGGTTACTCCTTCAGCTTGACATTGGTAAGTAATAACGCAGGCGACGTGGAGTTGTTGTATCGGGTATTGTCGTTGGGTACGTTTGAGAGAGTAGCACCGGAGTGGATGAAGGAGGAGGTTCTGAGGTTCAGTACGAGGATGTGCCCCGTCTTCTTTCAAAGGTTATCCCATGTTATCAAGTGTCACTGCTAATGTAAATTTCTTTTTGTTTCTTGGCAACACAATTAGAAATCAGGCCCGTCTCTGACTTTATCATTGCTGTTCTCTGTTTTGGAATGGCAATGTCCCAATGTTCTGGACGGCTCTGGGGTTTGCTGCTGTGCACAGGGTGCACAGCAGGTGCTATGCACATCTGGGCGGTCCGTTGCTCGGATGGACGGCCCAGACAACAGACGGCCTGGATGTGCACAGCAGCAACCCCAAGTCTTGGTTTTGAGGGCTTCTTGGGTACTTAAGGTAATTGTGATTTGTGCAGAGGCCAGGAAGGGGCTCTTCTGTTTTCTGCCTTCTTTCAGGTTCTTTGATGTCCAGGAAATAGTAACAGGAGACCTGAGATGTGAGACTTTTGAATGGCGTAAAGCTCCCGGGGAGAAAAAAGAGAGGAAAAATTCATGGGGTCATGAACAGCTTCTACCTTATACAGAAAATATACATTGAGAACTGCCTCTAACAGGAAACTATCCGAGGTTTAAGCGTCCCCACTTCCCAAAAAATGAACGAAAAGCTAAACAAAAAAATGACGAAAAAAATATCAAAAAGTCAATAGACAAAAAGTTCAGAAAATTGAGCCTAATATTTTTCTTTGTGAGTCCTACAAAGTGAACCATTTAGATTCTCTCACACAACGAGAATATCCCTTCTTAAGAAATCATTCAAACCAGGTATTATTTTATCTAGTGCTGCCTCCTTTCTTCCCCCTCCCCCCTCAGGAGGGGAAGACTTCGCTCTTGGTCGAATCCCTCTACCGTTTCTAGATCTAGTACCCTGCCCTCTCCATTGCCCCGCGCCTCCTCTCCACTACCTCCACCCTGTATATCTTGCTCACCGAGCAGTGGGAAGTCAGATCTGTAGCCTTACGTCTTTTAGACACCGTGGTTTGGCTCCGGTGGTGTTGAAGTTTGTCTCCGGCAGCATGGGTCGGCATTGGTCACATATTTTACAACTTTGGTTTCTAGGGGAGGAGATTGAATAAGTGGGGCTTGGCGGCAGCGAGTAGCAATAGTAGAAGATTGACTTTTTCGATCATCTCTTAATACATTTCTTTTTCTATTATACAATTTTATTTTTTTGATCTTTATAATTAATGAATTTTTTTTTTTTGCCGTTCAAAAAAGAAAGACCGAAAGATGAAAGTCATGGGAAGGAGACAACTCTCAGGCAATCAATTCAATGTTAAAAACAGGAAAAGTGGTTCTCTATCTCTTGCGTTGCCTCGTATTCCCTCCATCCCATTTTTAAGTGGCCACTATGTGAATACGTGTAATTTCAAACCCCTATAAAAGACATTTCTCTATATAATTTTTTAATTTGGTGCAAAAAATTTTTAAAAACATTATACAGAAATACATTTTTTAACATCTACAAAAATACACGTTTCTTATAGGGGTCACTTAAAACGGGATGGAGGGAGTATATTATATGTTCATATATTTGGTTACATATGACGTACGGGCAACGAATCAATGAATTTATACGACCTGATCTATACACAGTGCTAAAGCTAAGGCATTGGACACACTAAAAGAATGCATGAATATATTACAATGGCATTGTAAAGAAGTTTAAAAAACAACTCTCAGATTCACAGAATGACCAAATCTACCCCTGCGATTCTAACCAGAGGCGGCTCCACTAGCCTTTGAAGGGTTCAATCGAATCCTCTGGGTTTAAAAAGTGTACTAATTTTTTATTTTTTTTTTGCACATAATTTGATTTTTCTTAATATTTTCTGCACTAATCACTCGTGGAATTTCAGCGTAAATGAAAATTCCCTTCGATTTGGGTGAAAGGAAATCATATAGCTCAATAAAACAAACTAATCTAGGTTTGATAAGATTTCAACAAAAATAAATGTACTGATTATATACAGTGTTTCATGTCCAAAATTAAACCAAAGTAGAGGACCAAATAAGTAGATTATTTTTTCAAATACACTTTTTTTTTTTCAACATGTTAGGAACTTTCATTGACAAAAAAAAAAACCATAGCAATGCATCAAAGATGATATATCGTTCAACGGAGGATTCAATAACCGATCAAGAAGTCCTCTCAAACTCGAAGTTGTCAAAGTGTGCAGCTACATTTTTCAATCTACGAATAAAAAGAAAACCACAAATCATAAACCGTTAAGCTTCTTGGTGAACAACTTCCACTTCCGAGGGCAAGAAATTTTGTTACCCAAAATCTGAATCAATAGCTATGAGTCCCTTCCACCTTAACCAAATTAATCTAAACCCAACAATTTAGCAATGAGTCGTTCCTGTACACTATGGTCTCAACACAAAGAACCAACAACACCCTTCTCAACACACAGGCAACTTCCGTTAATCTTATGAAAATAGAAGATTTTCGCGTAGAATATTTAAAAGAGTTCTAATAATATACATTATTTTAATTTTATATACTTGATTGCTTAATTTTGGTTGTGGTGTGGGAAATTCGTATGGATTTAAATTTATTTTTGCTGGTATTAGTTTATTCATAATATGTGGCGACACGTCCGCTCTACGTAAGAGGTGACGGCAGTGGTGTAAAAGGTCATTCATAGCAAAATTTAAGTGCTTAAAATAATATTAAGTAAGTAATAGGCACAGTTGTTTATGGGACATTGCGTCGAAAAAACGGAATTATTTAATATCTTTTTAGTAAAATGTATGACTATAAGTGCTTTGGTCACCAATAAGAATACTATTGTCTTATTGGTCCCAAAAAGTATGACAACTAGTGGGTTCAATAATGATACATTCACACCCCACAAGCCACACCCAGCCACTCCCTGCCACTGTTCACGCGCACTGTTTACGTGGGGTCCACCCACTTTGCCCCCAGGAAAAAAAAAAAAACAAAATCCGAAAATTTCAAAATCCCCAAATCGTCTGCACCACTCTCATTTTCGCGGGCCGAGAGAGAGAGGAGAGAAGAGAGATTGCGACCCAGATCCACCGTCCGACGATCGACTGCCTTCACCGGCGAGTCCAACTCCGGCGTCACTCCCCCAGCACAACCACCACCATTTCACCACGACTCAAGCCCACCATGGACACCCCGACAACGGCAAATCTCAGAAGACGTACGGCAAGGCTTGCAACGCCAGGTCTCTCTCTCTCTCTCTCTGCTTGTTTGAACTAGGTTCCAACATCCGACTAGGGTAATTGAACAGGTGAAGTGCTTGTACTTACCGATTTTAGGGTTTTGAAATTGAAGTTCTTTGAACCCGGTTTTGGTTTGATACTGTGCTTGTACTTACCGATTATAGGTTGATACTGTGCTTGTGTTAGGTTTGTTTCATGGCATTGAGGCACCCATGAATGATACTAATGGCTGCCATTATGCAGAAGTTCCATTTATACTGTCCCAATGTGTTTATGTCATACTCTCTTTTCTCCTCAAGTCAGTTAAACATGAAACTCTTCCTCGTGTCATGATCGATTGAGTTTAATTCTATTGTCTGTGAAGATTCTCCTGTTATGAACTTATCTCCTGTTATGAGCAAGTAAAAACCATATTTTGTGAAAATTAGACTGCTAGTCTAGTTAGACAATGGAAACTAATGCACATTACCTGTTTGTGAAAATGTTTGTGCTGGTATTTGGCCCTTGTGAATACCCACTCGTCCCCATACAAATAGTGTGAAACATGTCGGATCTGCAGGTTGGTGCAGTGATGCCATCCATATTTGCTTCCTTGCCTTATTTTGAATCGGTATCTCTTACATTTACATTGCTTGTAATTGGTTTCTCACATATTTATCTTGCAATAGTGGTAGTCAAATAATCACTCTTAAATATAGAGTATTCACTTGCAATATATACATTATGCATTTATGCTACCTAATATGTGCATCAGTGCATGAACATACCAGAACTAACTTGCCTAAATATTGGCAATATTTTTGGATTTTCTTTGCTTAGTTATTATTTTCCTTGTTTTAACTTTTTTCCTCTTTTACTGGGGTGGTTGTGAAACAATTTCTAATTTTGTATTCCTACAATTATGAATCTTTTCCTGGTCTACTTGTTATTCCCAGATTATGCATGGATTGAAAAATCACCTTGCTAGACTGCATAAATCAATATCAATTTCATGTCATGATTCATGCATAGTACACATTACCCGCGTGCATAAGCTGCATTATCATATATTTGTTTGTATTTTGATACACTTTTGTGTTTGCATAGTTTGATACACTTTTGTGTTTACAATCCCAGGTAGACATTGGTACGTAATTAAACTTGATGACGACAACGCAAAGTGCAATAAGAGGAGGGCCACAATCAAGTTTCATGGGAAGTCACTTGCAAGAATGCGAAGGTGTTCAACCAAGTTTTTTACAAATGTTGAATGGAATGAACCATGAGGAAGAGTAGACGACTTGGTTGCTTAAATTTTGTTGTATCGTCTCCTGTATGGAATGAATCACTTTTATTTTTTATTGTATTGTGTCCTGTATGTATCGTGTCCGTATCGTGTCTTGTTTGTATCGTGTCATGTATGTTTCGTGTCCTTATCGTGTCCTGTTTGTATCGTGTATATATTGTATCCGTATCCAACTTTGTATCCGTATCCGTTTGTGAATGGAATTTATTTTACTTTCTTTTTATTGTATCGTGTCCTATTTGTATCCGTATCCGTATCTATGAATGAAGTTTCTATTGGTATCGTTTGATAAATGGATAAGTTAATTGGTTGCACCTTATTTATGGAATTTATCTGTATCAGTGTTTAAATGCAATTTTCTTGCATACCCAATTGTATCCGTATCCGTATTTTTGTTGGTATTGTATCCGGACCCCGATTGTATCTGTATCCGTTTGTGAATGGAAACACTTGGTGACTTTTTTTTTTTTGTATCATGCCCTATATGTTTCGTGTCCTGTTTGTATCCGTATCTGTATTGTATCTGTATCCGTACCTATGAATGAAGTCTTTATTCGTATCCGTTTGATAAATGGAAAAGTTAATTGGTTGCACCTTTTTGTTTTTTGTATCCGTATGTATCAGTATCCGTATCTGCAAGAAAATGCATGGATGTGATTCTGCTTAGGAAGTGCAGAAAATCATGTTTTGGGTGCTAAAACAGCCTGTAAATGCAATTTCTGGAAAAATTTGGGCAGCATTTCTGCTATTTTCTTGCATACCCGACGTCTAAGCGTCTCATCAGACAATCAACTAATAAGCAACAACACAAAACTAAGCCATACAATAACCGAAAATGGACTTGAAATTAACATTCTCATTAATTACATAACCTTGTCATTCGTTACATAACCATTGTCCGAAACGGACTACAAATCATTTGTTTTACAGTACCTCACCATATTACATAACAAATTACCTATACAAAATGTGGATAACTAGTAATACACAAATTATAATCCCAATACGGACTGCATTCCGTATGGCTAAGATGAGTTCCCTTAAGTTGTTGAGGTCGACGTTGTATTGAGTTCCTGATCCAATGAAGTCGCGTGTCATATCATTTGTCGAATGTGACACATTGCCTGCAAGGCTATTCACAACAAAACAAATGAGATAGAAAATAGGAACGGGATAAAAAAATTTGGGCAGCAACAAGCATTCATGTAGTTGTGTGGAGAGGTTTACATTCGTAACGGGGCATTTATAGTGAAGAAGCGGAAGCCATGTCAGCTCTACAAAAAACAAAAAAAACAAAAGTCAGTTGATATATAACAAGCCGTTTATGCTATGACAGATTTAGAAGGTAAAGTTGGATATTGAGACGTGAGTAACTGTGCTGATTGCCTCATGCATGTGAAGGGCTTTGAATTTTGGACATAATTTGTTCATTCCTGTACAAGAAAATAGGAAGAGGTACAATAATGAGCAGCAAGATACCAATAACTGAAGTTATATCAGTATTCCACTATGGGATTGGAATGATAGGCTATAGAGAAGCCATTATCTCTGGGACTAAATTTGGCATCTTTGACACAGAGTTCTAATCTGCCTTATTGTTGGACGTGCTAAGGCAAGGTCTTAAGAACACTTACACCAGTATCAAGTTCACACAAGCCGCTACATGATAAAGTGTTTTGTATTCTATAGGGACAGATATTGTTTACACAAATCAAGTTTCTACGAGCGTAACCACCTTCATTTTTTTTTGTTTTATATATTCTCTAGCCCAAACTTCGCAAAATATTCTTCTTTGCATGGTAATTGTAATGTACTAAAAAATATCATATGATTCTATGGAATTTGGCACCCACTGGTATGCCTACTAGAGTCTAAGTTAATTTTTTGCTCTTGTGCCCACAACCTGCCATTCCATATTACTATAACTTAGTGAATAGGGAGGGAATTCTTAAGTCAGTGGAACGTCCCGTCTTAAGCCATTTTGGCCATATTTGGCTTAAGTCAGTGGTTGTGGAAAAAAAGGATCGAGTCACGAGATCATGTCTCTTCACAATCTAAATAGTTTCTGTTTAAAATTACAGAATTTCTTTTGAATTCTTCCCTTCATCCATGTGCGTTATCATCAAAGAGGATTTACACCAGAAAAGGTTAGCATTCTGCAGGGACACCAAAAATTCCCCGCCAAGGCCTTCTACTCTTTGGAAACCAACAAATGGGTCTTGGACACTTAGAATGCAAAATATGAGTTTTGGATAATAGAATGTAATTTTGATGCATCCAGATTAATCCAGTTTTCTCTTCTGAAACAGGTTGTATACAATCAACACCAATAAGACAAAACAAAGCTTTACTAAATCAAGTTGCAGATTCTTAGAGTTGTACTACCCACAATGTTCTGAATCAGAAATAAGAGATGCAAAGAGGCAGATGGGACTAGAAAATTATATAAAGCTAAGGTTTTGCAATAACCAAAATTACCCAATGAAAATTATTTGTGCAAACACCAGAAAATTATATAAAGCAAACACCAACAAGGTTTTGCAATAACCAAAAAAAAATGCTGAGCTCTTATTAGAAAGGTCTAGTTCTCATTCAAACTCCAAAAACAAACACCCCACATGGAGATCAATAGGAGATATTTGGACTCACAAACCCCTTAAACTGTTCAGTGTTCAAAACCCTTGCACAAACCCCCACGTGATGATAATTTTGTTTAACAAACCATTGATTGAATGGTTCTGTAATTAGCAGAAAATCATTAACAGATTCAATGTATTCATAAACTACAACAAAATTACCATATTCAAACAAAAATAGAACGATGGACAACAAAAACCATTAGTATAATTTATCAGAAAACACAGAAAAATCTAAGTAGGGTTTTCGAATTAGGGTAATTGATTTCTGAATCAAGATCGAGAGAGATAGAGAGAGAGAGAGAGAGAGAGAGAGAGAGAGACCTTGGTTGAGTGATACGATTTCTGAGCGTCGTCATGGTGGCGTCGACGGTGGACAGGATGGCTTGAGTCGGAGAGTGAACGAGCCGATTCCGTCGTCGGTGAAGGCCAGTGGTGAAGGTCAGTCGAGCGTCGGAGGGTGGGTCGTGGTTCACGATCTTCTTCCCCTCTACGATCTTCTTCCTCTCTTCTCTGTCTCTCAAGGGTGCCGCGAAAATGGCTGGTGAAACCCCAGGATTGGGGATTTTGAAATTTTCAGACTTTTGTTTTTTTTTTTTATTTATTCGGGGTGAAGTGGATGGGCCCCACGTGGGGGCCCACGTGAACAGTGGCTGGGGTGTGGATGGGAGTGTCTAGCGGGGAGTGAACGTATCATTATTGCTAGTGGGTTTTGGGGCGCCAAATTTGCAAGTAATTCGTGACTAAACTTCTGGTTGTCAAAAAAAAAACTTCTGGTTGTCAAATAATGGTTATTTATCAGGACACCCCTTATAAGTTAACGTTTTTCACCAAACACTCCTTGCAAAAACAAAAACTTACGACAAACCCCCTTTATCTTCCAAAACTTTACCCCTAACCCCTTTTGTCACCCTTCCGTCTCGAATCTCAAAGTTCCGGGTCACGTTTGGATATATGAAAAATTGTTTGGATCAAGCACTTCCCGATCATATTTTAAGCCGATTTCTCGCGAGTACCCTTAAAACACCCCTTAACTTGGTAGAAGAAACTACACCACTAATTTGGTCACAAAACATGTTAACCTTATTGATTTTGATTATGCTATTGTGGATGCATTCGCGTGTCTTTTTGCACATAAATGTATTAAATTGCTCCTACTTAATTTTGTTGGAGATCTGGAAACAAAATAAAGGGGTGAATCACGCCAATCAAGAACATGCCTTTGTTACTCGCCAATCTCTTTGAATAGTGATAGAGCCACACGTTTTCAACCACACACAACCACACCCTCTCACATGTGGTGGGGCCCACTGTGGGTCCCACATGGGGTGGACCCCACCACATGTGAGAGGGTGTGTGGTTGAAAGTGTGTGACCCTAGCATTTTTGAATCTCTTTTCAAATTATTAAAAAAAAAAAACAGTGCTTACGTTTGCATAATCAATTAATTAATTGACCAAATCACTTCTCATCAGTTAATAATACATACTACATCACGCCCAATTCACCACAAATTAAAGAAATTGCATGGTCTAGGATGTGAACCGAAAGGGACAGCATCTATGTCGGCTGGCCGTGCTCGGCGATAAATGACTTAGATTTGTTTGGCAGCGGATGCTTTAAATTTATTTTAAATAAGATATGATTTGAATCGTCCATCACTAAGTACGGACGGTTATGATCGGCTCAACATAAATACTATGTCTCTAAAGACACCACCAACCACGGATCCGGGAAATTGCACTGGTGCCACCCCATGAGGTGCATGAATCTACGAATAACCAGAATATTTTAAAGCACGGCATCAACCTAGTTTGAAGTTGTTAAATTTCCTTACTAAAACTAATTAGGGAATCATACCTTTCCAGTAATTGACTTGTAATTAATTTACCATTATAAGTACATTTTTAGAAGAAAAAAAATACTATGACACACACTTACGCCATAAAAATCCTTTTCGTTTGTCTAGCTAGTAATTGGCTTGGATTTTTTTAGTGATTCGTCATCAACTCTGGTGCTTGTTGAAAAATCCTAGATCGCCTAGGTTTTATAATTTGCTAGATTATTCTATCTCAATAATGACAATAACATCAATCAGTATATGAACCAATCGCAAACCAAAAACCAATTAAACGATGAACACCAGATATACGTGGAAAACCCCAAAACGGGTAAAAACTACGGGAAGGAATCAAACACTATAAAATCATTGTGTAGTTACAAGTGATCTTACCCTACGATTTGAATCACTCACAATCGCTCTAAGATGTACTTGCCGACTCCTCGTACACCACACCCAGTATTTGACTGCCGCTGCCTCGAATCCTCAAGCCTTCCAAAAGTTTTTCCGGAAATCCACCGGAAAATTGAATTTGATTATTGATTGATGTAGAAACCTCTTGAAGCTTTGATTAAAGTTCCATCGATCTTGTGCTTCAAGATTCACTCTCGATACTCTAGGGTTTTTGGCTTTGAAAACAAGCGGCTCTAATATTCTCTTTTAGCCGACTTCCACTCCCTAGATCCAAAAAGAACGTGATATATTTATAGAGTTGTCAATCCAATCAATCGCATCGTAAGCCGATTGATCGGAACATTGTAGATCTGACTTTTTGAAGATGTCGATTAACAACCCGATTGATCCTCTTATCAATCGGTATGCTCTGAAAAGCGCACACTCTGTAACTTGCAGCCTGTGCCAATGTTGGAGATACCCGATCAATAAACCGATTGATCCCATGCTCAATCTTCTTGTTCTAAAGGCACCAAATTGATCGGTAACAAAATGACGAAGACACTCACTCTCAAATTACATAATAAACGATTCCTTCCACTCTAATCCTATACAGACTCCTACTTAGAAAATTACAACTCGATATCAATATGTGTTTTGTCACATGGAATTGCCAAAACAAGATGACTCCGGAATTTGGTCCTTACACTTGTAATTAGTTTATCATTATAATTAGATTTTTAGAAAAATACTACTCCTATGGTACACAGCTCATACAATTTATGCCCTTGTAAGAATATGCTAAACAGCCTAATTAAACTCCATGTTTACTACTCCTAATTAGGAAAATCTGTTTAATTTCACTCATATTACAGGAAAAATGTTTGCGTCTAAAAGCATCTCCAACAATAATAGGCATTTTGACTAATCAAATTACATTAAAAAGTTTAATTAATAAAACTAAGACTAAGTTTCAACTATAGTATTTTTGGTATTTTCTTGAAGTATAAGTTATCAAATCATGAGGGTCACTCTCCTCAAATACATCAATTGATTTGACAACTAGTAATCTAAGAATACTGAAACTACCGTAATGGAAACTTACTCTTAAATGAGATCTATCAAACAATATTCATATCCCATCTATAAAACACTATAACCTCAAACTTAAAGGAACCGGATCCTCTACCCCACTAACCATGTCCGACCTCTCTATCCCACCCATTTGCACCGTTCATCCAAGCAATCAACGGCTCAACTTCACAGATAAGCATGGACAGCTTAGATCTATTCGGGGCTGAGATGGCATCCGAGCCATTTATTGCGCAGATGGACGGTGTGGATGGGTGGGACAGGGAGGTCGGACAAGGTTCCGCGGGACAGAGGATCTTCCACCAAGCTGAAAGAATATGTTCTTCATGCATTTGGGCAACACCATCTATATGGAAATGGAGTTAATCATACAGATTTTAGAAGGAAAAAAAAAAAATCTGTCTTCATTAGTAGATTGTCTTTTACAGTCTTTTTACGCCATAAGAAACATGTCATTATCATAATACTTCAACCAAAAAAACTGAAAAAAGATAGTAAGAGATAGTTTGCTATAAAAGACAGTTTTTTGGAATAAGCCCTTTGTCGGAATTATGAACATGGAAAAGTTAACTTTTATAGACATTTCAAATGATGACATTTTTACACAACGATGGGAATCGCTCAATACTCAATAGTACACCCATTGATGAGAACTGAGGAATGCTTGGGCTACATGAGGGTACAACCACGCAAATCTTCTATACCTCTTATTACATCAATAGACTACTCTTTGACTACAAACTTGAAGCAGGATTAGGGTTTCATAACAAACTTCCTTTTAAACGGTAGACAACTGAACATACAGAGACAGACACATGCAATGAAGCAAATTAAAGGAAACCAAATGAGCGTTGGAGGGAGAAGCGAACCGACCGCCAAGAAAAACAATCCGTATATGCAGGCAGTGCCACAGTGCTCGCACCCATTCACGGTCTTAGGAAACATGGTGCGAGGAGATTTTCCATAAAACAGAAAAACCAACGCGGCGCAAATCAAGCAAAAGGTTAAGGGCATCAGATATGGGTAGGAATCTTTGTTGGGCAGTGCCAAGAGAATTGTGGCTATCGGCATGATAAAAGTGAGAAATGATTTGCCTAATTCGAGTTCCCGAAAAGTATTGGCTAGCAAGGTTGTTTGATGATCACTTGGGGATTCAATAATTGATCGTGATAATGGGGACGATGCGGTAGAGACTTGACTAGCTCCATAGGCTTTAAGATCATGATGATCGTCAGGGTTATGGTGATGATTGAAATTAGGCTCTGATTCTGAGCCTTCCTCCTATTGAAATAAACAAGGTTTAATTGAACATAAAACCCTAACTATATTTTATATATATATATGGTGTACAAAAGGTTTATGTGATTATATGATAGGAGGCAGGAGAGAGAGAGAGAGAGATGATGGTGGAGTTTTTCCCAAGAATAGACTGTGTAGGGAGCTTCAAATAAATAGAGAGATCGATGCAGTAGAAGGCAGAAATGGAGAAATGGTTAGTCGGGTTGGTTGTTGAAACTAGATCGGCACCTCTACGTCATTTACCAAACATTCATACTCCCGTCCAAATTTGTTTCTTCATTATTTTAGTTGTGACATTTTTCAATTGCTTAATTACATCTTTCAATTTATAGTATTTTTCCAAACAAAGATTATATTACATATTTCAATTTTCGGATTGATATTAAAAGATGTGATTAGTGATTGAAAACTGACGCAAGTATCCAAAAGAATAATGGATAAACGGAATGAGATGGAGGGACTTGAGGTAAGATATATATCCAAGTTTTTTATTAGCAAAAGAAGAACTATATGTATAAAAGGGGAGAAGTACATAGAAAAAGGAAGATGATTCTTCTCGAGAACTCTTAAAAACACATTTTAAACATATTGAAATGTTCATATCATCAATATTAGGTCAAGAGATGGTAGGACCACATTTTAGCAAAATGAGAAATACCTTATTGTATATATATATATATATATATATATATATATATATATATATATATATATATATATATGTATATATATATATATATACATATATAAGAAACTTCTAATAAGGACCCTTATATGAGGACCAAAGTGAGGACTCCATGCTTCCCGACCAAATTTCGACGATCCGAACTGTTTAAAATGTGTTTTTAAGGTACACCGCGAGGATTCGTCCAAAAAAAATACCCGGAAGGGCTTCATATATAGTGTTTTTTCAATAGCAACTTTGTTTTGTCAACACATGTTCAGTTTGGGCTTTTTATTATGAATGTCTAGTTTTAAGATGTTTCTCCTAGAAGTAAGTTCACAAATGGCTTTATTCGCAACAACGGATTAATTAATCTTCTTGCTTTCTAGAGGGTGCATTGTCATTTGTTTTGTTTTCGTGTGCTACATTTGGCGAAGGTAGTTTTTAAAGGCTGTTTTTCCCTCTTGCAAAAGATACTTTTCAAATTAAACATTTTCATTCATACCCGCCTACCCATCTGCTTCAGTCTCATACATTTAGGATGGAGACATATGAACCAATGATGATGAGTAAAGGCCAATCATTCGATTGGACGGAGTGGGTGTCTAACACTTTCCTACTTCATATCTTAGCCCCCGGACCCATCTGTGATGAACAAAGTACCAACCCTTTTCATAATAGAGCCAAAGGTTCTTGGACATAAAACCAAGTGGTGACTCTGGTCTTCGTTGAGTGCTTACTTTCAAGTATTCGATGATTTTGCGTAGTATGATACCATCGTTCCGACAATAGAAAAGATGCGGCTACGATCGAGCACTCCCATCAGCACCACTGCGGACCGAATGGTGGCACGCCGCTGGGGAGGGCGCTCACACACACGTAAGATCACGTGGGACACATTTGCAAGTTCTGTTGTTTTTTCGACAGAAGTTGATGACGGGGGGTGACATTGATGAGTTTTAAGATAAGTCAGGTGTTTATTTAACAAATTAAAAAGCTCAGGTGTCTATTTGTGTTTTGGGGGCCTGCGTTCCATCGGCACAATTGCTTGGGTTCAACCTCGCATGTACGACGCCTATATTACATTAGATTCGTGGGTTGCAAGTATTTCACATCACATAACAAATTTGCATTAAGTTACTTAATTTTGTCAAAGATCTGGAAACAAAATAAAGTTGTGAATCCCGCCAATCAAGCACATCCCTTTGTTACTTGCCCATCTCTTTAACATAAAAGAACAGTGTTTACGTGTGCATAATCCGCTAATTGACCAAAGAAATTCTGATCAGTTTAATTTAAAATTATTTAAATTAAAACAAATTGCAGGAGTACATGCATAGGATGTGATTTGCAGCTGGTCAATTAGCAGATCACAATCCGAAATCTCATTATTGAACTTGATAAGGAAGTTTAATTTAAAATTATTTAAATTATTCAACTGCGTTTTCATCCGTATGATTCTTTTGGGTTCAACTTTGTACTTACCACGTCTATATTACATTAGATTCGTGCACTTGCGAGTATTTAAAATCACATAACAACACACGAAATTACTAATTTTGTTACTTGCCCATCAAGCAAAATAATGTTAATCCGTGTAATTCGTTTGGAAACAAAATAACATTGTGAATCACGCCAATCAGGCACATGCCATTGTTACTTGCCCATCTCTTTTAATTATAAAAAAATTAGTGCTTAATGCTTATGTGCGTTATAATTATTATAATACCGTGCCCGATATACAATAAAACAAATTGTAGGCCGGAGTACATGTATAGGATGTGATTGGACTCTTAAAAAAAAAAAAGAAAAAAAGATTAGCAGCTGTTGCCACCCTATCAGGTGACATGAAATCTACTAATAACCAGAATATATTCTAATTAAGGCACGCCATCAACCGAGTTCGAAGTTGTTAAATTCCCTTATCGTTGTCTTATTCCTGCTTTAGGAATATTGTAAAGGTTGTAATTAGTTTCTTTTTGTTTTTTTTATCCATTAAAATTTGAAAGAATTTATTTCACAATTCAAGGGGGATCAATCTAAAAGAGGGGGAAAAACAAAATTTAAGTACCAGTTTAAATGACGTTATATGTGTATCAAATCATACGGTACGTATACAATTTGGAAAAATGCCCAAGGAATATTGTGCAAGTACAATTTATGCCTCTTATGAATATGCTAAACAGCCTACTCCTTGTTGGCTTGTTTACTACTCCTAGTTAGGAAAATCTGTTTAATTCTAAACTCATTACAGGAAAGATGTATATCTGAAAAAGCATCTCCAACACCAATACTAATAGACATTTTCACTAATCAAAGAACATTAAAAAGGACAGATTTTTATTTTGCCTACTCACTATTTTAGGGTTGTGTTCCAACAAACAACTAGCTAGCTTTTTTGCCTAGTCAAAGTCTAAGAATTGAAACACCAACATACGATTAGTTGGGGGACTAATGACTTCGCAATATTCGCAATTTTCATTGGGTGAATGAAATTGCCTAGTCATTATAGACTAGTTACTTCCAGTCAACCATTAAAGCACAAGGCAAAAAATACCTAGTAATTTAAAGAGCCTGTTGGAGAACCATCAAAGGTAGTAGCCTAGATCGTAAGGGTGACTACAGGGTGTTGTAGTTACCAAATATAGATAGTGTTGACCTACGTGCAATTTTGAAGATTCATTTTTGTTGTTTGTAAATTTGTGACTACAACCTACCCATCAAAAATTTTGTTTTTACTATTTGTTTAATTTTTGTTTGTGTGAAATCATTCACTGGGCTATAAATTAAATTTCGTAAATGGTGAGTATTGAACGGACCCACCATTTGAGGACTGGAATTGAATCACTATATTTAGAGAAAAAAAGTGCTGTACTTTTTTGAAATGTGGGTTGGAATAGATTTTTTGAACATATAACTTTTCAAAATACTTGAAAAATAGTAGGAGTATTTAAATTTATGCGTTGAAGATCTCTCAAAAGAGTATTTGAATAGGTATTTAATTTGATTGAGATCCATTTATGTGTATCAGGGATGTGTTAGTTTAGTGATGCTAACAAGTACCACAATGCTGTAATTAAATAATGTGCTAAATTCAATTAGATACATTAAAATATACATCTGAATTCAGTAGGAGTTAATCATAGAGAAATCAAACAGAATTAGTTGAAATTATGAACACGGAGAAGACGGCTTTGTATACATTCATATGAAACTTTTTACAACGATTGGAATCAAAAAAAGAAAAAAATGAAACTGAAGAATGCTTGGGCTACATGAGGGTACAACCACGTAAATCTTCTGTATATCTTTATGATGGTCTAAGAGTAGTTTATTATTTAATTTCATACTACAAAAAATTAAGTTTTAGTGATAGCCTAATGACAACAAGGTGTTACTAAAAGTGTGTTGCTAAAGGCTATTCAATGACACAACTTTTTTTACTAAGTTGTCACTAATTACAGAATTAGTGACAACACACCAAAAAATTGTCACTAAATAGCCTTTAGCAACCTTTTAGTGACAACCTAGTAACAAAATCATTGTCACTTAAAGATCAATTTTTTTTTTTTTTTTTGTAGGAAACCTTGGTTTCAAATGGAATTAAAAAAAATAAATAAATAAACTACTCTTAGACCATCAAAAGCAGGATTAGGGTTTCACATCTAGCTTCCTCTTAAAAGGTAGACAACTGAAAACAGAGAGAGAGACACATGCAATGAAGCATACAAAGGGAAACCAAATGAGCGTTGAAGGGAGATGAAAGCCAACCGCCAGGAAAAACGCTCCGTTTATGCAGGCAGTGCCACACTGCTCGCACACATTCACGGCCTTAGGATACATGTTGCGAAGCGAGTTTCCGTAAAACAGAAAAACCAGAGCGGCGCAAATCAAGCACAAGGTTAAGGGCATCAGAAATGGGTAGGGCTCTTTGTTGGGCAGTGCTAGGAGGATTGCGGCTATAGGCATGATAAAAGTGAGAAATGATTTTCCTAATTCGAGATCCCGAAAAGTATTGGCTATAGGGTTGGATAGTAAAGCTGTTTGATGATCACTTGGGGATTCACTGCTTGATCCCGATGATGGGGACCATGGCGTACAAGGGATAGTACTAGAGAGATCATCGAAAGTAGCGGTCGATGATGGAGGTATAGAGACCGGACTAACTCCACAGGCTTCAAGATCACGATGATCGAAATTAGGGTTTTCCGGGGGTGTGGAATAATATGATTCTGAGCCCTCCTCCTGTTGAGCGGCCATGGGTGTATGTAAGAGAAACAAGGTTTGAACAAAAAACCCTAACTATATGTGTTGTACACTTGTACGCAACGACATATTTCATCATATGATAAGAGGCTTGAGAGAGAGAGAGAGAGAGAGAGAGAGAGTTGATGAGGTCTTTAGTGTACTTGTTCACAACAGTGGAGAGACAAATATATACAGAGATATGCAACTGAACTGATTTTCTGAACAAATTGACAAGCTCGGAACATTTGTGTGGGACCTCAAAATAAATCCCACGCAAAGATTGACCAAAAATGGAAAGGTATATCACTTTGTTCACTTCACATTTTTAAAAAAAATTTTAAAAAATTCTTTTCTCATCTCTCATCTCTCCAATCATTAATCACATTTCTCTTTCTACTCATACCCTTCTTTTCAATCATTATTTTCATTTCTCTCTCTATCTCTCTTCAATTATTACACTTCTCTCTAATTATTACTTTTTTCAAAAACTCATCCAAACACTATCTCCAAAATATTTTTCAAAATATTCTTCTCAAAATTATCAACCAATAACTTTTTCTTTTCTTTTCTTTTTGGTGATAAGAAAAACTTTTTTAAAGATGCAACGCAAAATAGTGGGTTTGTGCCGTGAGGATCTTGGCCGTCCATTCCAAGTTCCAACAGCTGGGAGAGGTGCTCTCTCTCCACCTCAAATGCATTATAGATGCATATAAAAAATAAAAAATAAAAAACTAAGCATCAATCCGAGTCGTTGAATCTCGTGACTTTGTTGATCTACGAAGATACTGGATGATAGATCGATGAAGTACTTGATTGTTTGCTGAAGTACTTGAAAAACTATGTAAATTCTGGTTAATGTTTTAATAATGAGTCAATTACCGTAAAATATAAACATGCATCAGCGCAATAGTACGTATAAACCATATACAAAACTATATATTATATGAGATATATGAGAAAACATTTTTTACACCATCGGTGTAAAACTTTCCTTTTTACCACCGCCATAAAGTTTATTGATTTGATCGGAGCCGTTCATCTTGTAGGACCCACAGAGTAGTACATCCATGCAAAATATCAGCTTGATTGGACATCCACATTATGTAAAAATTTAAATTTTGTTTTTTGAAATGAACGGTCATGATTTTAAATTTTATAAAACAAAATCTAAATTTTTATATACCTATGGATGTCTGATCAAGCTGATTTTATGCATGGATATTCAACTCTGCGGGCCCTACAAGATTAACGGTTCAGATTAACAATTAATACACAATGGGGCCAACAAAGGTGGTGGTGAAAAAGGGAAGCTTTCCACCATTGGTGTAGGGAATGTTCTCTCATATTAAATTGGATATAATCTAGGAGAATTCTTAGGTAGTACTGGAAATTTTTCTACCGCCGGTGTGAGGAATATTCTCCCTCGTAAAGATGGCTGGCCAAATACCACCTTTCATCTTATGAGGCAACAATAATAAACAAAAATAAAAACTAATAAAATTAGGGAATGGTTACAATATACTCCTATTAAAGGTGTGTACCATATGTACCTATTGTATGGTATGTATTGTGCCACATCATAGCCAACCGTAACATTTTTTAGTGTTTCGAAAATATTTAACAATATAATTCATAGTAACATTTTCTCTATGATTTGTAACATTTTTGCATTTTGTAAACTTTTTTAAAAAAATCTTAACATTTTTTAGTGTTTCGGAAATTTTTAACAATATAATTCATAGTAAACATCTTTGGTGCCATGGTAGTTTGTTTGGGAGGTGGGAAAAGTGGGGTGTGGTACTTCGGTTGAGTTTCTTATAAAAACTCCATGGACGTAAGACAAATTGTTTCTGCTATTTGGATATGTGAGGAGAATAACTTGTCTCGAATTTGTATTTTTATTTGCTTTGGCTCGTGTAGAAAATTAGGGAAACTTGGCCGAATATATGTGTTTAAAATGTGTTACGCTGTTCCATTAGGCACAGACAGTATCTAGTATACTATATAGAGAACGGACGAGAACGGTGCATTGTGACTCGTAATACGTCTTGTTTATTATTTAAAACTTTGCAGATATTTAGATTTGACCAAGTCGAAAAGGGTTTTTTTTCCTCTGTTGTCGCGAATCGAATCCGTTTGGATTCGTCAAACGATATCATTCAGTAGAATATAGAATCCGAACCAGTATTGTGTATGGTTGTGGGTCCCATTTCAAGTATTGTTGTTTGATCCAAACAGTTTATTTTGTTCGTCTCATGTATTCAAAATTCAAACAATGGTAATTTTTTTATAGGTGACCATTTAGCTTAGAGTTTAAAAAAAAAAAACTTATAACTATTTTTTTAACTGTTTCGTTTTCAAGACAAATGGAGATCACCGATTTAATTTACAGTTTTAAAAAAAAAAACACCTACAACTATGTTTTAATTGTTTCGTTCCCAAAGAAAATGCAGTTTGAAAGTATAGTTACTGATGTTCGATCAACCTGAATTTTTACGTGGAATACGTCATCGACGAGATAAACAAAATGAATAGTTTGACTCAAACAACGGGACTCAAAGTGGCCCCCCAACCGTGCTGTGCACCTCTTGTTCCAAAAAATTCACGACTTTTTAAGCGACTGATGTTCTGGACAAAATCGTTCAAGACCTCAAAAAGAACTATTGGCTTCATTTGCAAAGAAAGGATAAAAAGGAGGAGAAAATCAATTTTCTTGCAATTTTTTTTGTGTTTGCTTATCAATAAAGTTTGGGGACCCACATTTTTTTATTTTGCCATTGGAGAACTCTTTCTCGCAAAACACATCCTGCTAATAGGAAGGGATTTTAATTTTCCTACAAAATTCTTTGTCACTGGAACACTCATGGAAAAGTAAATTTCATTTTTCTTTAATTCACTTCACTTCACTTTATTTTTCTTGAAAATACATTTCTCACGTAACATTCCCGACGACAACTAAACGGATCCATTTTTCCACTTTTTGTATGAGAAAGATTAGTGTATCATCAATTACCCAAAAAAAAAAGATTAGTGTATCATCATACCACGTCATTCTCTCTATAACCATATGTGCGTCACAAATGTCGTATATGTACGTCAATGACCACTAATCAATATCCGCCAGACACATTAAGTTTTTTTCATTTTTTATTTTGTCAATATTCGATCCAAATATATTAATTGTTTTAGTGCCATTGGCTTAAGAATTTTTTGGCTTTGTCATTATTCAATTTTTTTTTTTGTGTGTGTGTTTGTCAGTTTTGCTTCAAACTTATAGCGTTCATAGGTTCGTCTCGATTCGATGAATCGAAATTGAATAAAATTATGACTTTTACCTAAATATGTTGAGAAATATATATCCAAGAAAAAGGATATGAAAAAACAGCTTAAGCTTTTGCCAATTATTATAGTTGTTGCCAATTTTATAAAATATAAATACACCGATACCCAACTAACAAATAAAATAGGGTTTGGAAAAGTGAATAGCAAATGAAGGAAATCCTTTATATTTTATCATAATCTATATTCTCCTCCTCCCAAATGGATAAAACAAAATAGATGGTGATTAGAGGTGATATTTTCTCCAAACTATATATAAACAAACTTATGACGTGCGAATTAGAGAAATAATTAATTGATCCCAACAGTCCAAGCACGAAGGCCGATCAACTTTTTATTTTATTTTTTGAAAAAAAAGTCCAAGCATGAAGATATACGATACTCCTATTTATTGTCATGGAGAAAAAAAAAGTTTTGCCCTCCAATTTCTCATGAATGCATTCCAAAAGGACAATTTGAGTACTTTGAGTAATTGTGTTGTGCTCCCTCCGTTCCCAAATAAAAATAGAGTATTCCATTTTAAAATGTCCCTTAATAAATTTATGTTTTGAAAAAATAGGGTAATAGTTTTTACAATTATAAATTTGCCCATTTGAAAAGTTTAAGGTAAAGAGTCAATAGGTAAAAATGGAGGATAATTTTAGAAAGTATATGTAAAAAATTGATGTGAGAGGTGTAAGGTGGAGGTAAAAGTTGGTGTGAAATGTGTAACAATTAATAAGTTAGATTTATGAAGCAACACATTTAAAAAGGGACAGAGAAAGTATGTAGTAATTTGAAGCAATACTAAAGGACAAATTTTATATGGAAGTGGAGTACAAAAATCAATTATCCATCATTTTACTTGGACGTATAGTACAAAATTCAATTATCCATCATTTTACTCCTTCCCTCCCAATTTATTACTCCCTCCGTCTCATTTTAAGTGACCATTATAGAAATACGTGCAATTTTGAACTCTTACAAAATACATTTCTCTATATAATTTTTTAATTTATTTTATACCAAATTAAAGTGCTCATTAAGTACTTTAATTTGGTTAAAAAAATTTAAAACATTCTATGGAAGTACATTTTTTAATGTCTACAAAATACATGTTTTCCAAAAGGGTCACTTAAAATGGGATGGAGAGAGTAGTTCCTTTTAGGGATTCCAACTTACTAGGGAAACATAATCATTATATTTGTCATACTTTTTGTTTCCTCTATTAACTTTCAAAACATTATCATTACATGTGCTCAATCTAAAAAATAAAAGGTAAAAGTGGAATTTCACTAGCTCATCCCTTAGTTTTGAATTAGGACAAAATTTAGAACACCAAAAAGGGTGTTTGAAACCAAAGATTGGGGACGTATAGAGGTGTCAAACGGGTCGTGTCGTGCCAATATATAGAGCCCATTCAGTTTTGTGTCCACCGTGCTTCGTGCTAGCTGATCTATTGAATCATGTCGTGCCATTTCTTAATGTTGTACCGTGCCCATGCCGGCACATCTCCGATTTTCGTCAGAAAAAATTTCTATTATCTAGCTGAGTTTTGTACATCTTTCTCTCAAAAGAATATTAAAAACAGAACTTATTTCAGAATAAATGTTCCCCCTGCCCAACAGAATGAAGCTTTTCTAAGTGTGCTATTGATTTCCGGACTATTCGGAAAATTCCAAAACAAGCAGCCGAATAAATTGAATTATCTAGGACATAGGAAGATACAGGGAAAAAAGTGGGAAGATCTACATTTTACTCAAGTAAGTCGTGTTTGCCATTGCTGCTGGAATTGAAACATTCAATGACTAATGGACTGTCCTGCACAAATTAAGCAAGAGAACATTGGTGCAGTAGCCAGCATTCAATAATTGATGAAGAGCAGGAAATTCAAGTGCAAAATCAGGCAAAATATCTGCACCCTGTAATTTAGATTTCATTAACCATGATTTTAGCACCTGATAAACTCATTTGCTAAAATCATGGTTGATTTTAGCAACTAAGTTGCTGTATTTTTTTGGAAAACTAGGCCTAACTCTAGAGAGTTAAATACGTGCCACCGCATCTTTTTCGTCACTCCGAAATCATTTGCATAACCTAAGTCTCCACCTTAAAAGTTGAAACTTGAAACTTACCATGCCTTCACTTTACTGATCATCTTTAGTAATCTAATCCCCTGCAAACATCTCTTGAAATATTCTATGGAGTAATCCTTTAGATCATAATTAGCCTTGACCCGATCATCTTCACAGTCAAATGGTTTACCTCTAAATACTAAGGCATTCTTCCACGACCATATAGACAATAGTCCTGCACATAAACAAGCTTCCCAACACCCTTTCTCCACATTTTTGCATATGTTAAAAGCCACCAACAAATTAATCCATATATGGAAGAGGGGCACACCCACTCAAAATTCCACAATTGGACGATACTTGACAAAACCCTTCAACGAACTTTACACAAAAAAAAAAAAAGACTTGAGGTCTCCTGATCTTCCATACACACAAATCGAGGACATAATAAGCCAGCAGTATTCTCCCCTTGAAGAGCAATGTTTCTTACTTAGTGATTCCCAGGCTGAAGGAATCTTTACTTTTTTTTTTGAACGGCGAAAAAAGATAAATTTTATTAATAATAGCTTGATCCAAGCATTACAACGCGAGAGAAAACACCCAAAACAGTTGCCAAGGCGACAACCAAAGTGAACAAACCAAAAGCACATAGATGTAACAGGTCAAGCAGGTAGATAGATGCAACAGATCAAGCAGCAGCAAATGGGAACACCACAGAGTAATGGCAATAGGACAATATCAGTGGCAGCAGCTGCAGTACGTAGCAGATTCATGACTCCCAAAGAAGACAATAGCAACACCTTCAAAATCTTCAAACTGCAGCAAGAAGAAATGCAGTTCGATGTACAGTGCAGCAGATCAAAATATGCCATGATAAGATCAAGTGCCAAATAAAAGCACTTTCACTTTCCAAGGACTCAGATTTCTCCAAACAAGTTGATAACTTGGCCCAATAAAATTATGACTCTTATATTCCTATTCCTATTCCCATTTGTCATACCATGGATGAAAATAATCACACTTCCATCTCAGTTGATTACTAACAATACTGGATAACACCAAACTATCTAGCTAGCATATTCCTTGAGAGTCCCCAATAACTCTTCCTCCCAAACCCAAGCTTCTTTCTGAGATGAAATCATGAAAGAAGCTTCTAACGACCTTCCAAGTCCGATGTTCCATGTTCTTATTTAACTCATAGACATTACAAACCCAAGCTTCTTTCTGAGATGAAATCATGAAAAAAATAAAATGAAAAGACTCATTAGATTCTCGAGGAACTGGGCAAAACAAGCCATGGGAAATTGGGAATAACTCATTCAATGCAACATCACCCAGAATTTATTTGCTGACTGAGAGCCAACCTTTACCTAGAAACCTTCTTTCACAAGTTCACTCATGCCAGGATTCCCGTTGTTATATAATTGAACATATGTCCCCCCATATTTTGAATTTAGCTTGATTTCTATGTAAGTTTTGATTAGGCAACCAAGCTTCAACATTGTAACCACACATACTTATCCCTAATTGTTAGAATTATGCTCCAAAAATCAATTATTATTTATTTTCAATAAATTTTATTTTGCATTCTTGTAGATTATTATTTTGGGTAACGTTATTTTTTGATGTCACATAATATGTGAACATAAGGCCCCCTGGGTAACATTGTAGAAAGAACATGCTAATGGCTAATGAACTAGAGGTTGAGAGTTATGTTTTTTCATTGCCTTGAAGACCCAATAATATTCTAAGTTATGGGTGTTGATTGGGTCTCACACCTATTACGGCCTACACATGTTACATTGCTATACGATAGAATGATTTACTCCATCATTGAGGTAGTGACCTTAAACAAACAAGTGGATGATATGTAGCAAGTACATTGTGGGGGGCGCTTCGCCGGATTGACCTCTTTAGGGTAACTGGTATCAAACAGAGGAGGAGCAGACCTGGACCTCGCTGGGGGCCAGAGGCTGCGCAGGAGAAGGAGACCGGAATTGCTGGTTCGCGCCTGTGGTGGACCTGCACAAGGGAGCAACCACGTTAGTGTCTAGCCCGGACGGTGGTGGTCCGGGAAGGCACTCCGATGGTAAAGTCAGTGTCTGTGGGAGGGGTGCAGAGGAGAGTGATAAGCACACAAATATGTAAATATTTGTGGGCTTATGTCCTCAAGTTTGATCTTATTATTATGTTTATTATTAATTTTTATAAGAGATTATGCATAAGGTTTGTTTTGAGCATTTCAGGAGAAAACGGTGTAAAAATGGTGCATCTTATGCTGCTGGGAACATGCATGATCAATGATCGCGTCGCACCGGATCATTGTCATGTCACATGGGAAAAAGAATAAAATAAGAAAAGCAAATGAAGAAAGTTTGTGCTTTCTGACGATTGGGAATTGAGGAAAAAGGAGTTTTAATTGTGGAGTCCGGATGATATCTTGTTTCGCCCCACGAAGCACATGCCAATCACAAAAATTACAAGATTTATACCGTTTTGATCCCGGAATTAAAATGAGAAAGTTGATTGTTCCGGCACTCCAATCGGACACCGTTTTGAACATCAGTCGAGAGCATCGCAGACCGGACAGAATTGCTTATGCAAACAATCCAACGGGGGATTTTCATTCTTTATTCAAAGTGGGATTCCCACTGTGGGACTTGGAATTAAAAAAGGAAGGCTCGGTGGAACACATTTCTTTTAATATAAATCTCATGCCCATTGAAGTGCCAACCCATACCCATTGTCAGTGTTCTGCCGAAAAGAAGCATTTTTGCCGGAGAGATTCGGTTGAGTGGGTTCAGCTCCCAAAGCCGCATGTCAGTTCCATATGCATCCGATTTTGCTCCTGCTTATTCTCAGCCATTGATCTTTCACATATTCTCCCATGCACGCGCAACATTGGATAAAACGGCCAGCTTCCTTCTTTTTATAAAAGACGAGTTCTGCTGCATTTGAGGAGCATCGGAGGTGGGAATCCGAACTTAGAAAATTAGGAAATCAGCCTCTCTTTCATGAAAAAAAAAAACTCATGCTTTCTGTCATCTTCTTGTTCTTTTTCTCTTCTTTGTTTCTGTTTCTTTGTCCAGAAGCTTTAGGCTTTCAATTCCTCATATAATTTCTCTTTCAAGTTCTTATTTTGTTGTTTTGTAATCAGAGTTTAAATTTATAATTTCATTTTCGTCATGTTTTCCTTAATCACGTTTTTCTCTTTGTTGTGTACTTTAAGCATGTTTGAGTAGTAGTTTAGGCTGGGTTATGGGGTGAATATCATCCCATGACTTCGGGTTTTCAATGGCGTCTCACGTTTTTATGCTTATCGTGGGTTTGTGAATGGATTAATCACTCTATTTTCGGTCTAAACTTGGGGTTGTTAACCTCTTTGATTGGGTGTAGACACATCACGTGGCACACACAATGCTTGGAGCTATGTCACTTTAGGTGTTCGACAAAACATCTAAGAGAGTTTCTTTCCATTTACAAACCTCATTCTTGTGGTAAAGATTGGTTTTCATTAGGTGAGTTCAATTTTATGTATCAAAATTTAGTCTTGTTAATCTCTTTGATCTTGTGTAGGCAAGGGCTTGACTACTTGCCACACATGATGCTTAGAGCTATGGCATTCTAAGTGTTTGTAAAAATGCCTCAAAGAACTTATCCCATTGTTGAACTAATTTTCTAGAGTCAAAATGATTTTCGTTGTTAAATCTTCCGAGTGAGAGCAAGTGACTTTGTCTCTTACTTGAGTTATAATCGAGAGCCATTGAATATCCCTAGTCATGGGTGGTATGACCCTATAGACCTTGCCGCCTTTAATTTATAGTTTAAAACTTTATTTTCAATTGCATTAGAGGTAGAGAGAATCCCACAAATAAATCACAACCAAAAGGTTGGCCGTCCTAACGCCGAAACCCCTACCGTAAAGCAAACCTCTCACTAGCTCCGACCCTTCCCTGTGGATTCGACCCGGTCTTACCGGTTATCATGCTTCGCGACACCTAAACCCTACGATTGGGGAAACATCATTTGAAATACAATCCAAGGACGCAAGCAGAGAGTTCTAGAGAGAGAGAGTGTAGCTGAGAGTGTAAAGTAGAGAGAGATGTTCCAACCCCTAATCAAGAGGCGGAGGACCTTATTTATAGGCGAGGGGGCGCGTGTCTCCCACGCCCTCGGGGGCTCAACGCGCTCCGTCCTTTCCAAGCATTAAATGCATGGATTGACGCAAGTCCTACGGGCGGCGCCTCGGCAAGTCCCACGGGCGGCGCCTCGGGGACTCGGTCCTGGGAGGCCTCGGCAGACGCTCTCCGGGGAGGGCCGAGGCAGCATCCGAGGTCCCAGGGGCTGCAATCCGAGGCCCCCGGGGTTCCCCAGGTCTGCAAAGCTTCTGGAGGGTTGTTCCCGAGGGGGACCCCAGCCGAGGCCCCCGAGGACCACGTGCCCTCCTCGCCGGGGGGTGCTCCTTCGGCACCCGCTGTCCCCCCCCCACGGGGGACCATCCAACATCCACGGGGTTTCTGCCATACGTGGACTCTTTGGTGCAGGGGGGTCTATCTTGTTCCGTCCCCCAAGTCCGGGGTTCAGCCGAGGGCGATGAACCCTTTGGCCCCCGGCCGCTACATACATATATTGAAAGGATCAGTTTAAGAACACCTATGGAAGGAACACTATCCGATTAGAAAAGGTAGTTCTGCTACAATTCACTTTTTTTTTTTTTGACTTGAGAGGCTAGTATAAATTAATTGTTTATTCATTTAACTTTGACATTGTCAGTCAGTGATGCTAAATTAAAGGCTATATACGAACATGTTAGGTTATGTAGGTGATAGTTAATTTATAAAAGTGATTAACATAGAATCCACCATTCTCAAAGTGAGAAAGTATACTCATGCAATTTTAACATCAATGTTGGACCAGAGAAAACTAGCCACACTGTCTTTTAGTAAAATGTTTTTTTTTTTTCCAATTTATATGTATAAATTACTACATGACCTATATGTATAAAAAGAATTTTTGAATTACTTTTTGGGGTCCAACTAGAAAATGAAAATTAAAAATGTTGCTACATGACTTAGAGTTTTGACGGTGTGAATTTATCCATGCCTATGGGAATATAAGTTGGTGCAAAAAAATTAGTAGACAATTGTAGGAAAGGGCCTCACTTTTTTTTCGCTCTGCAAAGAAAGAGATATAATAGATAGAAGAAAGTCATTACAGAAACCAAGGGAGGATACCACAAGATGACCTCATAAAACGAAAAAAACAAACATGATAAAAGGAAAAGGAGGTCTGTGATAAAAAGAAATAAGACAAGGGACTACTAATAAGTTAGAAGAGTAGCCAGAGATTCACATGTCGATCCTTTTTGGAATTTTAAGAGAGGTGATGACTGGGAGATTGAGCTTGAAATATTCCACCGTGAAAGCTTGGAGATCATAGTTAACTTTGATCCAAGAAGCCACTCTGGTTTTAATCAAGTAGATTGTCTCAAAAATAACCAATGCTTTGTCGTTGAAAATGTGATCATTACGATGTTTCTGCTGCAAAATGGGCATAGACCATCAAAATCTTCATCAACGGCTTTGATATTTCTTCTGATAAGTTCAGAGGCAGTGGGTAGACTTTCTTGCATGACTTGCCAAGTGAAAATCTGGGTTTTGAGAGGGCTAAGACTGTTCCAGATGAGGTTGCAAGATTGGCCAATATGATTGAGGTTGTTGAATTCATCCTCCCATTTACTGTACCACGACTTAACAGAAAATTGCCCATATGAAGGGTTCCATCTCCATCTGAAAGAGTCTAAGCCATTTTCAAGTTTGACATTGAGGAGGAGGGCATTGAGTTGCAACAAATAATCCTCTTCCCAATCATACAAGCTTCTTCTAAAAGTGATTGTCCAAGATTGAGAGGCATCGTCAAACATGTCAGAAACACTAGCAGACTGTTGATCAGATATTAAAAATAGACGATGGAAGGTGAATTTCAAGGCTTTAGGACCCAACCAAACGTTAGACTAGAAGGAAGTGTTTGCTAACTTTAATCCAAAAACCCAGATTTGTGATTGAGGCAAGATCAGAGTTGGCATCACCCATAAAGTATATATCACCCCAAATTCTGGAATAAGGAAGCGCATAATTTGGAAGAGGGATCCAGGTTGAGGAAGAATAGGGATACTTAGCAAAGATAACTTTAGTCCAAAGAGAGTTTTTCTCTGACAAATCTCCACCACCATTTGCTAAGAAGAGCCTGATAATGATAGAGCAGTTTTTTTACTCTAAGACCACCAAACTTTTAGCAACTTTGTTCCATCCAACCATATGAATTTTCTTGTCACCCCAAAGGAATTGTCTTTGAATTTTTTCCATTTTGTTAATAATAGCAACTGAGGCCTTATACAGAGACATATAATACAAAGGAAGATGGGACATGTTGGATTTGATTAAGGTGAGCCTTGCTCCAATGGACATATAATTCCACTTCCAAAAAGCAAGCTTCTTTTTCATGTTTTCAATGGCAGGTTGCCAAGTAGCCACTTTCTTTGGGTTAGAACCAAGTGGAAAACCTAAGTACTTAGAGAGGCAACTTTACCGGTTTGCATCCCAAGATGTTAGCATAGGTAGACAGAGAAGCCTCATTAACACCCACACCACAAAGTTGACTCTTGAGGAATTTGATTTTAAGGCCAGAGGAATATTGAAAACACAATAAAATCTGCTGAATTTCCTTGATTTTAGAAACATCACAATTGCATAAAATTAAGGTGTCATCAGCAAATTGGAAATGAGAGATGACTGGACCATTATCTCCAATGGATATACCTCTAATCAGACCCAGGGATCTAGCTCTTTCAAATATAAGATTCGGTCCCTCAGCCACCATAAAAGGGGAAAGAGGATCACCTTGTCGAATACCTCTCTCAATAGAAAAGTATTTAGAGTTTGTTCCATTTATCAAAACAGGCATAGAAGCACTAGTGACACATTCTTTAATCCATTGGATCCATTTTAAACCACATCCCAAATCTTCAAGCATCTTAAAAAGGAATTTCCAGTTAACGCAGTCAAACGCTTTCTCAAAATCCACTTCCAGCCCTGAGATTTCTCCATTTTCCATTTATCAATGATTTCATTAGCTATAAGCACACCATCAAGGATTTTTCTACCACTAATGAAAGCTGCTTGAGAGGGACCAATAATTAATGAGAGAAATTGCCTGCTTGAATCTGGCGAATAGAACTTTGGAGAGCAATTTGTATAACCAACCAATTAGGCTAATTGGTCTAAAGTCTTTAAAGCGTGAAGCTCCATCAGTCTTTGGAATCCAAGCTAAAAAAGTTCGATTAATTTTTTTTTTTGGTGCAACGGAATTCATAGAACTAGAGCAACGAAGGTTTTAGAGCAGTAGCATACATAAAACAAATGACAGGACATAAACTAATCCCTATAGCGACCACCGCCCAGGGCATCCTCAATCACAAAATGGCGAACAGATTGAGGGGATTCCTCTGTGACAACAAGGTCTTCTGCTTGTTCAGCTCCCAATCTGGCGAGGTGATCGGCACTTTGGTTGGCTTCCCGATGGATATGAGTCAAGTTTGCACGAGTGCGGTCAAGAAGGATTTTGGAATCCATGATCAGAACTTGGTGGGGATGATTCTCCGTCGGACCATCATTTATCAGGTTCACAGCCTCTTAGGAATCAGATTCAATGTTGACATTTTGAATACCTTTCTCAAGCATGATTGTTAGGCCTCTATAAATACTCCAAAGTTCAGTTTGAAGGCTTGAATTGCATTGTATCTTGCCATAGTAGCCCAGCACCCAAATTCCTTTATGATCTCTGAAAATTCCTCCGAATCCTGCTTTGCCCGTACTCTCGTATCGACAGCCATCGGTGTTTAATTTCACCCCAGCTGTAGAAGGAGGAAACCAACGTATAAGAGCAATATGGGAACTACCATTGTACAGAGGGGACTTGAAAGCCTCAGAAATTTCAGATGCATAGGCAATGATATTCCCATAACTAACATTAACATTTGCCTCAATATTATCAAAGTTTTTCCTGTTGCGATCTTTCCATATTTGCCAAATGATAATAACAAAGAGAAGTTTACAGGGAATAACAAAAAGTTCGATTAATGCTTCTGCAAAGCTTGCCATTGAGGAAGAATTCCTTGAGAAATTGCATGACATCAGCTTTGATTATCTTCCAGGATTTCTTCACAAATTCAAAGTTGAAGCCGTCGGGCCCTGGAGCTTTTCCTTTGTTACAATTCTGGACAGCAGCAAATATTTCTTTTTATGTGAAACGGACTTCGAGGTTCAAACTGGATGATTGATCCAGTTTTCTGGGGAATTCACCCCCAAGAGTAGGCATGCTGTGACATCTTTCTTTGAATCTTTCCACACAAAAAATTCATAGCTTCAAGCTTGATTTGATTGGGATCTTCAATCATGGAACCATCGATATCAATGGCACCAATACAGTTCTTTCGGAATCTTCTGGTGGCAAGAATTTGAAAAAACTTGGTGTTTTTGTCACCAAGCTTAATCCAATTAGCCCTGGCTTTTTGCCTCCACAAACTTTCTCCCATCTTTGAGTAGTGGAAGAGATCACATTTAGTTGACCTTCGCTCATTCAACTCGCATCATTGAGTGCTCTTTGCTCGGACAGGATATCAAGAGCATGCAATTTGTGTTCCAAGTTAGAAATGGTAGTATTGAAATTGCCAAAGTCGATCTTGTTCCACTATTTCAGAGTCTCTCTCAAGTCTTTGAGTTTGCTCATAATGACGAAACCAGCCCATCCAGAATGATTGGAAAGGGCCTCACTTGTAATTCTCTATTTTCAGAGGTTTATTTAGAATGTGTTGATGGACATTATTGTGATTGGTGGAGCTATAGAATTATCTCTTTAGGTGATAATTAAAACAAAAGATTAAGTTATTTCCACTGCAGGTTGAAACAAAAGTTTCTTCCAAATCGATTGCATTGGAAGTGTACCAAGAAAATGAGTAAAACGGCGTAGTTTTGCCGCACACGGCGCACAACAAGTACTGCACAACACCCACCCCGGATTCTTTCTTCTACTAACTTAAGCTTCGGAGTGTCCTTCGTCGTATTTGGCCTGCAAAGTGGCATTAACTGGTTGTTGCGAAATGCAGGCGCGCGCAAGGATCCCAGATTCCCAGGGGAAGATAGTTGAACTATTCAAGCAAATCATGATCCACCACCCCTCAAATAAGTTTCACAAAACAATACCCATCAATATCACTTCATAAAAATTTTAAAGACAATGTTAGTAAAACCTATTTTCTCTGGATACGTTTTATTTGAAAGAAAATTATGATGAAAAATGAAAATGAGTGCAAGTGAAGTCAAAGAAAAGAAAGTAAAAAGAATATATTTTCTTTGATCCCTTTGATTGAAATGAAAAATTTAATAAAAACCTTATTATACAAAAAGTTTATTGTCAGATCATGGAAAAAAAAAAATAGTGCATAGTTAGAAAAGGCTTTGTTTAATTGTCAGGTTTATTCTCCGGAAAAGTGAAGTAAAACAAAGTAAAGAAATGAAATTTATTTTGCATAAAATTTTTGTTGGCAAGGAATTTTGCAAAAAAAAAAAAATTGAATTCCGACTTTTTAGCAAGTTCTATTTTGCATGAAAGTATTTTTTAATGGGAAAGTTGAAATTATGAGTCCCATAACTATTTTGGTAACAGAACACAAGAAAGTTATTAGAAATTTTTTTTTAAAATCATTTCGCATGTATGCGACTACTGTCTCTACTGCTTTTGTGAGGTTCAGTTGCATGGAAAGTAGTATTATTGAGAAACTACATGGAAAATAAACTTTCTGTAACTTTCTTTTCTTTTCTTAATTATTACAGTTATCAAGAAAGTTCCCATTACTTCAACTTTTCCACGGAAAATGTTTTCATGCAAACTAGCTAGACCCTGCTACAAATAAAAGAAGGAATTTTAATTTTCTTGCAAAATTCTTTGCCAACAAACCACACAATCATGAGATCTGGGTTTAATAACTCCACATCAGACTGGATGTCTATAAATTTGAAAAAAAGGAAAACGCTGTGTATGAGAACTGAAATACCTTGGAACACCATATTTTGTACTACCATTTGGCAAATTTGGAAAGACCGAAATCGTAAAAGCTTTGATAATGTTGATGCCACCCCGGTAGTTAGTTCCAATATTTCAACCTCATACGCCGCCGAAATTGTGGAGGCTTTTAAATCCAATCTCATTATCGACCCCCCCATAAATTGTCTAATGCCTTGGTTGCCTCCCACTACAGGTCAAATTAAACTCAATACAGACGGATGTTGGTACGAAAGCACAAGAAAAGCAGGCTTTGGTGGCCTATTTAGGAATGCTCAAGGAGAATGGGTTCTCGGTTATTATGGTAAAATGGCTGCAAGCTCAAGTCTGGAAACGGAGATTTGGAGTATCTACAGGGGACTTACAATTGTGCTAGAGAAAGGATTAACAAATGTTCAGATTCAGTCTGATTCACAGACAGCGGTGCTCCTTTTCAACGACGGTGCCTCACCCAACCATCCCCAAAGCAACATTATTAGTGATGGTCACTACATCTTTTTTTTTTTTTTTTTTTTTGCACGGCAAAAAAGAATTTTATTAATCTTTGGAAACGGATTACAAAGATTAAAGGGAACCAAGCACAAAGGCATCACAACGCGAAAATGGCATCCAACAAGGTTGGCACCCCATCCCACGACAATCATATGCCGGCAAGAACCCAAAAGGGAAATAACAAAAGTTGACAGGAAATCAACCGAAAGATACAGAGGAATATACTCTAACTCTTGAAGCACAATGAAGCAAAACACCACCAACAGCTTGAAAGGAGACCAGCAGCTTTGATCTCAAAAGAATGCCCCACATGATTATAAGCAACAAGTTCTTATAAATTCCCAAGATTTGCAAGTGTTACCTAAAATAGACAAGTGTCAAAAGCCTTCTTACGAGAATCTTCATATCAGAACACCCCCCAATGCTTCCAGCAATTGCATAAAACCATAACAGTATGCCAAAACCATGAACTTAGCATACGGCAGCAAGCCAGCAGCAACACCTAAAGAATTATATACTTAATGAAGAATATCATCAGAAGTAACACCCATCGAATTTTCTACTTTATGAAAGACGACAAAAGCAACACCCAATAAGCATCCATTGATAGAACCAACAAAACAACTCCTCATGATTGATAGCAGCAACAAAACAACTCCACATAGCAGCAACGCCATATTCCATAAGAAACTCCAAATTCTTGAAACTTAACATGAAAACTCGTAGACCACAACATGAAAACTCGTAGACCACAGAGCAGAGAGAGGCTCAACCCAAACACAAACTAGAAGCAACACATTACTACCACCAGCAGCAGGGTATGGGTCACAAGGAGCTCATTAGATGTAATGGGAAGCAACACCTAGACAGAGACTCAAGAGCTTGACCCAAAAAATAGTTTATTGAACATTAGATCCCATAACGAGTCAGCCCCAAAACAAGATTCAACCAACCTAGAATAGAAAATACCCAGCCCAAGGCTCGTATAAAAGATCAGATTCAAAACATACCCATCCACACTCACCCAGATCAGAGACAAAAAAGACAACCAATGAGAATTCAGAGTTGACACTTCGTTCTTTCAGCTTCCATTTCAGCTATTTTACTAATTACTTCAGCCTCATCCCCATCATAACCAATCCCCATAGATTTGTTAACTGCCCAAATGGCCTGAGCTTCGTTTAACAGAATTCTATTTCTATTAGCAATATCATCTGATGAGATAGAAGCAGACAGAGCAGCAGCTGCCACAGCTGACCTAAATACCACACATTCTTGCTTGCTTCTCCCACCCATATGTTTTTGTGAAGGGACCTTAGAAAAACCAAGAATATCATCAATTGTTTTCCTCTTCTTTTTCCCCTTGATTCCTTTGATAGCTGCCTTGACCGGAATGAGTCTGTTGGATTCAATTTGGTCTAAGGGTATACCATCATCATTAATCCCATCTTCTGTTTCTGCCACCACTGCAACATCTTCCACAACATTTTCCAACTCAGCATCAACACCAATCATTTGTGCAGCAATCTGATTCTCACCAGTGCTCATGCATACCTCACATGATAGACTCCTTAATTCTTCCGTTAGATGGTTGATGCCTTCCAAGTCATTTGATGTCTTAGCACCTTCTAAAGCCAAAGAATTACCTGTCATTGGTGCTATGGAATATTGATCCTCTTCCGCAGATGCATTGACAGCCTCTTCCAATGAACGATTATTGGCCACCATATCAATATCTCCATTCTTTTGCATTTCAAGATCATCCATATGACTATTTATATCTAATTTGCTGGCTTCTTTGTCATTCTTTCTTCTATCCATGATATCCTCTTCTTCAGATGCCTTTGAATTAGAGCTAGTAAATTGATTACTAGATGTCACAATTCTAAACGACTCCTCTTCCTCCATTCTAACCATATATTTCTTCCCACTTGTATCAGTCAGAATTTTACCTTCAATTTTCCTGAACTCCTCTGTGGCTATAAGAATTCTACCTTTCTCAAATGAATTCTCTCTCAATGTGTTACCGTCCACTTCAATAAAGTGTCCCCATTTGCTTCCAATTGCTCTAAATGTAGAAACAGTCCATGCATTGATAGGCATCCCAAAGCATGCGATCCATACAAATCTTTCATCTTTCGCTTGATCACCGTTCCACGGTTTCAGTTCTTCAAACCAAGCAGATAGCCATTTCTCCTTGATTACCACGTCTCTAACCTCTTCACTTGAGAATGTAATTATCAAGAATCTTCCACCAAATGGTTTTATTTGAACCTTTTCTAGATTTTCATCTTTGAAAACCTTTTCCATTTCTTGAGCAGAGACTAACCTTCTCATTTTTCCAATTGCGCTTCGATATAACCAGCCATTTCCTATTGAATGCACTTGAATGCTATCAATTTTCTCTTGATCCTCTTGAGGACCTTTCGTTCCGAAGGTTTGTGCTTCAATATGCTTGAAATTCCTCTCCTCTCCTTGTTTACTTGTTTCTGCTAGCCCTTTCCTTCTCCATATTTCTTTTCCTCTTTTCTCCAAAGCAATTCTTGGATTAAAGTTGTTTCTTTCATTTTCCTTCTGTTCAAATGCCACTGAATATGAATTATGTCGTTGCGTCTGAGTTCCATTGGCTTTCCTTTTAAAACCATGATCAAAGTTATGGTCCCTGAAACCATGTTGAAGATTATGATTCCAAAAATTGCTCCTCTGATTGTCCTTTCCAAGCCTATGTTGATTGATATCGTGGTTGCTGTCCTTTCCTATCAGAAATCTTGCAAATTTGACCACCAATTTATGATTCCAACACCATAAACCATTCGTCTTGGCTACGGCAATAGCTGCCTCTTTGCTGCAAACGAATCTGACAAAGCCAAAACTTTGCCCAGTTATCTTGCTCATTTTATTGGGGATGAAGGTCTCTCTAATTCTTCCAAACTTTGAGAAAAGATTGTAGACGCAGATTTTACGAATGTCATTAGGTAGATTATCCACAAAAACGGTTGAAATGCCCTGATTAAATCCTACCTTCCCTCCCGTCCACATCCTCAAGTAAACACACACAACCACAACCCAACAAACAACGACAGCCAGAAAATAGAAATAGGAGATAACAATCACAGAATAACGGTCCCAGCCGCCTATAAAAGAACAACAAATATGAACGGACCCAGCCGTATATATATGCCAAGCAAAATGATCTCAGAAATCAAAGAGGGAATCGAAGTAGATACCAATAACAGAAAAATTTCCAGATCTGAAGCATAATAGCATCTGCCAAAAGGGACCAGATCATTACCTACAGCGTTGCAAGGCATCAATGGCTAAACCCTGCTACAGAATGGAGAAAGATTCGAAGAGAATGGAGCCATAGGCAATGAGGGTTAACCGAACGGAATGTATGCTGACCCACACCTACCGAAGTGCTAACGAGTGTGCTGATTTTCTTGCTGGGCTTGGAGCTGAGCAGGAAGAAGAAGAATTGGTGGTCACCAACAGCCCCCCTTTGGGCATCCGGGAGTTCATGATCAGGGATAGCTGCAATATCCGCCAAATTCTAGACTAATCAGCCAGATTTATGCTTGCCAGTTTATCTAGTTTTATGTCTGTGCGCTATGTAATCAACTTTGAACTCCTGTTGCTTGTCCTTGGTTCCTAAGTTTTAATATATTCCGACGTACCAAGAAAAAAAAAAAAAAAAACAAACCACACACATCATTTTTTTACTTTTTCAGAGGTATAATATGTTTTCTACACAATATTCCTGACAACTGAACGAAGGCATACTTTCCGTGCAACTAGATGGCACTACGAGTTGGCAAATACATTTCTTGTCTGTTTAGAACAACAGTTAACCATTGAAAGAAAAAATAAAACAAAACAAGAAAGTGAAAACAATGTAACACAGGCTCAAACGGGTTGTACGATCGAGTAAATTCACTGTTTTCTCTTTCTTTCATTTTCGCTCTAATCAAATGGAGGCTAATTAAGTAAACTTATGCGCCTTTCAGTACATAAAAACTCACTCTAGCAAGCAAACGAGGCCTTACCTAAGCACAAAAAATTTAGTCCCACAAAATCCTTTCGTTCTCTAATGCATGCAGGGCATCTCTCTTTAAAAATCCTAGCTGGCTCTCATTCTTCCCCTCCCTCCTTTACTACCACCCTACTGCAGCGGTAGTAAAGGAGGGCTTTCTCCTTAATGGGTATTTTTTTCCCTCCGCAGTGATGGTTTTTCTCGCTTTAAATAACCCCTCATTTTAAGGAAGGGCCAGTTTTCTATCGATCTCAAATCAGAGAGTTTCTTATAAGTGATATCCCCTGTCCTTTCTCTCGGCTTCCACCTCATCAACTGATGTAATGGTTCAGATTCTGACTAGTGGTGACGATTCAGATTGATTGGCTTACCGATCTCTTTGCTATAGGTTTAATCACTGTGAGTTTTCTTTTGTGCCTAGGAGTGCGAATGGGGTGATCCACTATTTTGTCTAGGTGATTGTGTAACGCCCTGATTTTCGGAAGCGTTATTAAAACATTTTTCAAATAATTTATCTGATAAAAACTCATAAATTAAATAACAACCAAAATTTAGTCTTATTACATCTAATTGAAAATTTGAATAAAGAGTCCTAACATAGCGTTACAACTTTGAATTAAAGTTTTTGAAAATAAACAGAGCATCTACGGAAAGAAATTCTAGGCTTCGTTTGGTTCACTTTACAGAACAACATCCTCTTCGACTTGATATGGCTCTTTTGCTCCGTCTTTTATACCTGGCGTACGAATACCAGGGTACGTAGTACCGTGAGCATAAAGCACTCAGTAGATATATCCTACACCTACTTAACACACACGTATCTAACACATAAGAATGGATAATTAACAAGATATATGGAACAATAATATTCATTTTATGCACATAAGCATGAATAATCAACAAGTTAAAAGTAATCAAAATCTTCACTTTATTACTATCCACCAACCTATGTGATAACTAAGATTCCATCCTCAGAAATCTTTCTTACCCCGTAACCTCTAGCTTAAGCCAACTGGTGTGATTCGACTCCCCCTTGTAGATTAAGTCCCGGATGAGAGCAAAGTTAGTTACTTGGATCTCCCACCCACAACCACACAAGGAATGAACAAGACTTCACCGGGTTGTGACACAAGCACGCTACCCCGGATTGTGACACAAGCACAATTCCACCCTTATAACCAAACCGTTCAGAAGCCAATCACCACCGTGCCTTACTAGGGTTTCGTAATCTCAATATCCAGAATCCAAACCAATCATTTCTCCTCCAGGGCCTACAAAGGTCACCCTCACAATAGGGTCCAACCCATTCACCCCTTTTTCTCATAATTCCTTTTTCCATATTACCTAATCAACGTCTACAATGAATTTTTCTCACGTTTCATAACCACCCAAGTGATCTTATTGTCCAATCTACAATCATGCACCAACTTTAATAGCAATATAAGCATTGTATCAAAACCAAACCAATAATCAATTTGAACATAAGAAAATGAAGGACAGCACACAAATCATATTTTAAATGCAAAATGTAACATTTGTCCAAAGTTTCTAAAATCATAAATAATGAACAAAGTCTCGTTAGCTTTTTGTTTGATAATAGTCAAGCAACAACAAAAATAATAATTAAACAAAATGCTAGTGCCCAATAGGAACTAGGAAGACCCAGGTGTCCTCACAGAGTAACCAAAATCAATTTAAATATCGGTGGAGAAGAAATTAGGGTACTCGGCCAATTGATTTTGGATTTGTCCGTCATTTTTGACATTTCAAGCTACGGTGTTTTTTTCGTTTCTCAATTAAACATCAAATTAAACGCATAAAAGGATTTGATAGGATAAACCTACCTTAAGTCTTGCAGATTTAGCTAAAATCGAAGTTGTTTGAGTGGGACACGGTGGTGTCAAGCGGTGATGGAGTTTCTCCTTTTTGTGAAACTTCTCCAAGTCCATAGCTTGATCTCTCCCAGTTTCTTGATTTCTCTATTTCTCGCCTTGTATTGCTTGTACGGTGTTCCCGAAAAAAAGACAAGAGGGGAAGAAATTATTATAGGCGGAATTGGAGACAATGGAGTGAATAATGGCACGGGTGGTGGCTGGGCATTGCAGGTCATGAAGGTTTTCAGGGATAAGGGCTGGTGGCATTTCAGAGATAGGGCATTAAAGGTTTGCGTAATATATCATGTAGAATTTATAGGTGAAATGGGACACAAGGGACTGCATGGAATAATTAAGGTATGGGTAGTGTTTAAGACACTACAGGATAGGTCTCGGGAAATGGATTTCGAGGATAACGTAGTGGTTGGGAAAATAATACATTTTTGGATTATATAAAAAACGTGTATACACCAGTATATAAATATCACGTATACATATCCATACAATCGGGAATAGCTCATATAGACTCTCGGACGGGCACATATTTGAACACAGACGAAATTCATAAATATGCAAATTACATAAAATGAACTAGATTTTTATAAATCACAATTTGTATATACTTTTTTTTTTTTTTGATACCACGTGATTGGAAATTTGGATCTTCATAAATATACTTAATCGAAAATAGTTTAGTACGTCATAAATAAAATAGAATCAAAAATTGGGTCGTTACAGATTGGGTGATTGTATCTAGTAAGGTTACCTCCGTTGTAACTTTCTAGTCCTTTGATTAGGAACAGATGCTACTTTTATGTGATTATCTAATATGTCTTTGCTTCCTATTAATGAAGCTATTTCCGTTTTGAAAAAGAAAAAAAAAAAACAATTACCTATGGTAGGAAAGAGAAACTACCTATGGTAGAAAAGAAAAGATCAAGGCCTTACTAGTTATGAGAAAATTAAGGGAAGTAAATGATATAGCCTATCTGGTTGTACCCCTTGCTTTTCAAAGAGAAATTATGTAGTTCGAACCTATGGAGAGGCATCGAATCTCCATAATTGTTACCCATGACTTTTCTACTAGCCCCACACACGCTGACCCAAAAAAATGGTCGTTAATTTTACCACCCCCTGTTAATTTCTAGTAAACTTTCATTTATTTTTCGCCCTCTCTTTATCTTCCTTGGAGGAAATTATTAGATAACCAAATAGGAATTGATGATTTACATGAATCATGCACACGGCCCAGGGCAAGCCCAACAAGTCTCCGGACTTGTGCAATCCCTTAGCTAGGGCAACTAAAAAAATAAAAGTCATAAGTTATGGATAAATTATATATATAAAAAAAAAAAAAAAACTCCCAATAATTTCAAAGCATCTACTTGGTGCAAACACTCATAACACTTTCATAAATGTATATGGAACCACACAAACTAGTGGTGTTGCATAGATTTATATGTGTGTTTGCATAAATGTGTGTGCATTTTGAGTGTGCTTCTAAACTTTTTGTTTTGTCCTTCCAATTCAAAATATTACAAAAATCACATTACTCAATTACGTTGTCAGAAATTTTGCATTTAACAAATACAACAATAATGTACAAGTGACATGCTCTTTAATTTACACTTGATTAGAAAAATTTATCCCTTGAAAATTTGAAAACAAATCGAGCAAACTAATACGATTTATTAGTTTATTCACAAATCATTGCTAAACACATGAGAATACTTTCTAATTTTCTTAAAAAAAATTACTCCGTACAATTATATCTTTTTGCATTTATCTTTTATAGTTGTATCCTTTTAGTTTGAATTTTTGCAATTGTGTAATCTTTGAAAAGAACTTTTTTAAGATATAGGGAGCCCAATATTGGAAGTTTGCTTGGGCCCCCAAAACCAGTATTTAATTTTTGTAATTATTTTACTTGATTGCCTTTTTATTTTTTATTACTTAATACTCCCTCCGTCCCAATTTAATAGTCCATTTTGGGAGTTCGTGCCACTTTTCAATTGATTATATCTCATAATTTATATTGCTTTACGTGATTTTGAAAATATTGTCTTATAGAATTAATTGAGATCTATCAAATAAGATCCGTATTGAATATGAAACTCATTACTGATTTCAAGTTATAAGTAATTTTTTATCTAGTTAGAATAGAACGAGAAACTATTAAATTGGGACGGAGGGGGTAATTGATAGGCAACCAAACTAGAAATCAAACTTGGGCAACCCAAAAATAGGGCCGACCCCGTGTATAACTGATACGCATACGTCACATCAGTAGGAATATCCTTAAAAAAAAGAAAAGAAAAAAAAAAACCAATAGGAGGACTTGAATAATTTAAGTGGGTTTGTGGACCCCACCTATAAACCCCGCCCTATTATTAGACAATTGTAAGTGCCAGTTCTGCGTACGACGAGGTTTAAAACAAATGTTTACGCTGAAAGAAGAAGAACTCCATATATACCCAGACCCCAAATTGATTCAAACACAGACTAATATTGATAGCGGAATGAGATTTACCATTCAAATCACAAACCAGACAGTCACGAACTCAACACGACGGTTCTGACGGCAATGATTTAACCCATGGCCAGAGTTTGGTAAGAGAAACAATAATCGATGATGAGGATTTTTGGGATAACGAGGATTTTTTAAAATTTTCCCAGAAAACATATCCTAAATTCATCCTAAATTGTTGATATTTTCATCTTAAAATTCTTTGCCTATCAGGTAAGGATTTTTGGGATGAAAACATAAAGATTGTTCCTATCCTAAATTGTTTATGTTTTCATCCTAAAATTCTTTGCCTATAGGGTAAAGATTTTGGGATGAAAACATAAAGAATGTTTTCATCCTAAATTCTTTATGATTTCATCCTAAAATTCTTTTCCCATAGCGTAAGGATTTTTGGGATGAAACCTATATGGTAAAGATTTTAGGATGAAAAAATAAATTATTTTTGTCGTAGTTCTCTATTTTTTCATCCAAAAATCATTGATCCAGGAATCATGGTTAAAATTTTTAAGGGAACCGCTGCACGAGCCAAATTCATAATGAGAAGTTAAACAAAAGCAAAGATGATTTATTGTTTTACCACTTTGGTGAAAAATGATAAATTAATCAACCATATTCACATGTCCTTTGAAAGAGGGTTATTTACACAATGAATATATTTTATTGTTTTACCACTTCGATGATTTTACATAATAAATATAAGTATTCTAATTATGAATAAAGGGTCTTACATGATGTAATTATAAGTATTCAAACTCGGTAAAATAATGAAATCATAAATATATTATTAATACAGGATTTCTATTTAACTCTCCATAATACAAAGTATCTTATAGATAAAAGGGTATTGCTAACGTGTGTCCAATAAGCGCACCTTAAGCAGACAAACAACAAAAACGACACACACTTCAATAAACTTTTTACGTTTTTCAATACACTTTTACATATTCATATACACTTTTCACACATTTTAATACACTTTTTCAATATTAACGTGTGCCCAATAGCATTTTTTCCTATATAAAATACTCTCTGTAAATCAAGACTACGGAAAACTCTTTTATT
>CM037160.1:11764233-11829233 GCA_020921065.1 Vaccinium darrowii
TCGTTATCAGACATTTCTTTTGCCACGTGTTCGTTATCAGACATTTCTTTGATCCTGGCCCCCCCAATGCCTTGCCACGTGTTCGTTATTAGACATTTCTTTGATTCTGGCCCCCCCAATGCCTTATCTATTTATATTACTCATTCTTCTGCTACTTCACACCTTGTCTTCTTAATTCTCCCACTACTTCATACATACATTCACAGAACATCTCCCAATATTTTTCTTTCTTTTTTCGTAATTCATCAAAGAACATTATGGATGGCTACTACAATCCAGATGGTTGGTCATTTGAGAATGATGTGCCAAGTCAGGAGAGCATCTCCTACAGCAGTCGCGACTATACACCCGAATTTAGCACTGACCAGGTTAGTTATTTTCGTTGTTCTTATGCATATTCGTCGGTTTTACTTATAATGTTCTACTTATACATTTTCGTTGTTTACTTTTTTTTTTTTTATAGATTTTTGAAAGTAGAGAAGATATGTTAGCTTGGGCGAAGAGAGTTGGTCTCGAAAACGGTATTGTGGTAGTTATTAATAAATCTGCTAATTTAAAAGGCGGCAAGCTGCCGAAGTGCATTCTTGGTTGTGAGAGAGGAGGAAAGTATAGACCGCACCGTGGGGTAGAAGGGCAAATCTTGAATAGAAATACTGGGACTAAAAAATGTGACTGTCCATTTGCGTTGCGAGGTATACCAATACCTCCAGACGGTGCAATGTGGGGTTTAAGGGTTTCTTGTGGTCTCCACAACCATGAACCAGCAGAAAATATTGAGGGTCACGAGTACCCATCAAGGCTAAAACCAATGGAGAAACAATTTGTGGTCGAGATGGCCAACAGCACCTCACCTCGTGAAATTCTTAGTATTTTGAAGAAAAAAGATACGTCAAACACTACAGGAATTAAAAGCATTTACAACGCTATCTTTACAAACAAGGAAGCCAAACGGGGCGGTCTAACTGAAACTTAATATGTCTTAGACCAATTAATTGAGAAAGGATACCTCCATGACTTTGGACAAATCAAGAGACCAAGGAAATCACAGATATTGTTTGGGTTCATCCTACAAGTCTAGAGCTATCTGTCAACTTTTCATCCGTGTTGGTAATTGATGCCACATACAAAACAAATGAGTATCGAAAACCACTATTGGAGGTTGTGGGTATGACATCCACAAATCTAACTTACTCGCTTATGTTCGCATATCTTAATAATGAGAGGGAAGATACATGTACCTGGGCCTTGAATACCTTAAAGAAGTGGATGGTTGGAAAGGGGGCATCGTTGCCATTGGTGTTTGTTACAGATCGGGAGTTGGCACTTATTAACGCCATTGAAGCATGTTTCCCCATGGCACGTCACATCCTTTGCATTTGGCACATAAATCAGTGTGTAATGAAGAACTGCAGCGCTGTGCTTGGTGAAGAGTATCCAGACTTTGCCAAATCATGGCAGTCCCTTATTCATTCATCGAGCACTTCGTCTTACCAACAGAAGTGGGTTGTTATGTGCGAGAAGTATAGCCAATATCCGCGGGTCATATCTTATCTTGCGGATACATGGTTGAGGCCGTACAAAGAGCGATTTATTGCAGCTTGGACAGATACATGTATGCACCTCGGAAGCAATTCAAGTCAAAGGTATAGTGACTTTCTAACTTGACGAGTTAAATTTTCTGCATTATATTTTATAATTTTCCTATGTTAAACAAAGTGTATTATTCTATTATAGGGCTGAGTCTGCACACGCGAGGCTGAAGAAGTATTTGGGGGGTACCAGCATGTCATCGCTCCAAACATCTTTTGAAGGCATAGAGAAAATGTTGGTAGATCAATTTGGGAAAATTAAGAAGTCCTTTGAGAAATCTCTCAACATTCCACGCCACATACATTTACGTGATGACATTTTTAATGAAATAAGGTGTCGCATTTCATTGTATGCAATGGAGTTGATCGGTTTTCAGCTAGAATCCGCCGCAGACTCCTACCCCCTCCCAAGCGGCAGTTGCGGTTGTTCGATCAAAACATCACACGGGTTGCCATGCATGCACGATCTGAGGGATTACCGTACCATGGGAATTCCGATTCCGCTATCCAGTATCCACGTTCATTGGAGTAGGCTCTCTATGCACGCGGACGGGTTTAATGCCGAGGGAGAACAACCCGACGAGACATCTCGTGTGGTTGACATATTGCAGGGGATGGATCCACGTATGCGACAGCATTTCATCGGCAGGTTTGTTGATATGGCAGATCCATCTAACAGCAGTGTTCGAGGGCCATCGTATAATACAGAACACAAAGGTCGACCTGCCGGAAAAGCTAAGCAGAGTGCACGCCGCATACCTTCTTGCACAGAAAAATCTACTTCATCATCTAGGCCTGCATCTACATTGAGAGGGAAAGGGAAAGGGAAAGGGATAGGGATAAATGCAGGAAGGGAGACAGCGGATAGGGAGAGCGCGCACAACCACTACATTCAGCATTTACCTTGGCAATTTCAGCAGTATATGTCCCATACTGTAGATGTCAAAGCTGATGGTCATTGTGGATTCAGGGCGATAGCCGCGCAATTCTATGGCAGTGAGGAGGGCTGGGCTCAAGTGCGACATGATCTTATCGAAGAAATTAATCAGAATAGATATCTCTACGATGCGGTTTATCAAGAACAAAATAGGGCAGATGAGCTGCTAGAGTCACTGAGCTGTTGGATGCCTACAGCTCCAGATACAAATTGGATGGACTGTATGAGTTTGGGGATAGTCATCGCATCACGGTACAACATTGTACTACACACATTTGACGCGAATGCTGGAGGTTGTTTTACTCACTTGCCCTTGAGATCTGGTCCAGTTCCAGTCCGACAGCGCAAAGAAATAGCTATTGCCCGTATTAACAATCACTTTGTACAACTTTTTTTGCGCCCCAATCACCCTGTACCACCCATCCCAATGTGGTGGTGGGAGAATGCATCGGATGAAGCTAAAGGATGGGCTTTAAGTTATTACACACGTCTTAATTTGTGGTTCGAGGTACTGGGTGTCGTGCCAGGACCACAATTTGGAGGCAATATTGATTAGGGCTGACCACTTGTCAACGTGATTGTAATATTTATTCACTTCAAAACGTTATTGTAATATTTATTTACTTTTAAGTGTGATTGTAATATTATTCACTTTTACAAATTTTTCTTTTAAATTATTCTTTGTTAAGACAATTAATTAACTAAATAAAATAATATAAAGTTTCTAAATATAAAGTCAAATTTAAATGTAAATTTAAGAAAATAATTTACTTGCAAATTTAATTTGAATAAACCAAATTAAATGAGTAAATGAGTAATTAAATAAATAAAGTTTAGTAAATGAAATTATTAAAATTCGAAAAAAAAAAAAAAAAAAAAGAAAGTGGGCCGAAAAGGGAAAAAGGGGGGGGGGGGGGGGGGGGGGGGGGGGGGGGGGGGGGGGGGGGGGGGGGGGGGGCCCGGGGGTGCAAGTGGGAGGGGGGTGTGCAAAGCACCTCTCATATTGATGCCGGAATGAGATTTACCATTCAAATCACAAACCAGACAGTCACGAACTCAACACGACGGTTCTGACGGCAATGATTTAACCCATGGCCAGAGTTTGGTAAGAGAAACAATAATCGATGATGAGGATTTTTGGGATAACGAGGATTTTTTAAAATTTTCCCTGAAAACATATCCTAAATTCATCCTAAATTGTTTATATTTTCATCCTAAAATTCTTTGCCTATCAGGTAAGGATTTTTGGGATGAAAACATAAAGATTGTTCCTATCCTAAATTGTTTATGTTTTCATCCTAAAATCTTGTGATTGGCACTTCGCTGCATAAACGACAAGCAGCCGGATCGCTGGAGATATATACGAATCTTGTGATATCTTTTAATGTCATCGGATCCTTTTAATTAATTCTAATTTAGATCCGTTTGAATAATTGTCGGAGGCTCTTTCCCGGAAGATTTGACTCTATTTATTTTATTCATTAATCCATCCCTCCATTCCATTACAATATACTCATTCCGTTGCAAAAATTTGACCTATTTTTAAATTTTAACATTTCATGCAAAATACACAATTTTACCTCAATTTTTTAACTTTTCAAGTTTGCCCTTAGTAGACTCTAATAAAATAGGAGTTAATCGAGTATTGAATTTAAATTGTTTTCTAGAAAGCGAAAAATCATGTTGCCAAAATAGAGTATTGAATTTAAATTTTAAAATGTACTTTAAACTTTAAAATTTTCATTTATTCTTCTTTTGGTCTCATTGTTTTTATATCTCTACCAAAATAGAGTTCTACGCGTTCTTATCCAGTTTTTTATTACTCTCTCCGTCTGGATTTGTTTGTCTCTCATTTTATTGCAATCAGATAAAAAATTAGTGATATCTTTATGAGTAAGTAATTATATGTCCAACATGGATCTTTTTTTATAGATCTAAATTAGTTCTATAAGACAATATTTTTATAAATTACATGAAACTTTAAATTATAAAATATAATAATTTGAAAAGTAACATACGAATTTTCAAAATGAACTAACAAATCCGGATAAAAAGAGTACAATTTTTTCTACGGTCCGCCCAATGGGCATACCATATGCGCGGACAGCACCTGACTTATGGCAGGCTTGTTTCGATTGTTTGAAATGACTTATACCTCTTAAGAACATCAATATGTGGCTTAACAATTTAACTTTTAAGTTAAAGTAGAGAGCAAACTCTAAAAAAACCTCAAAAAATCAGCCTCACCAAATGCCTCACCAATTTACAGAATTTTTAACTTTGCTACAGTAGCTGAACAAATTTGGTGCGGCACTGTTCACGTACTGTTCATACACTATTCACGCACTGTTTTTTTTTTTTTATTACTTTTGGGGAGTAGGAGTAGAAAGAAAGAATAGTGTAATATAGTAAAGTTAGAATAGAGAGTCTGATTTCGTGAGTTCTTTGAAAAGTGACTTGCTAAATTATAAAATGTATTTTTAAGGGTTAAATATGGTGTTTTTTTTTTTTTTTTTTTTGTGAGGCTGATAAGGATGCCCGTTCATGGGACAAAATGCAGGGTACATGGGCCATACAATGTCGTCTGGGGTTTCCTAAGGGTATCCTTATCAGCTTCAAATAAACTTGGACCAAGTTTAACCTCAAGAACACATTTTATACTTTAGCTAGTTACTTTTCCAAAATCATGCAGAACCAGACTTCTATTATACCATTATTGTATTAAATTTTTTTTTCTATTTCTACTTTTGTACTTTTTAAAATAATTACAAATGTTGAAAATATATTTTTTTATCATAAAAATATTATTGGAAAAAAAAAAGAAAAATTATAATGTGAATTTATTTTTTGAAAAAATACAATGTATGCTGTATAAGATAAAAATCTATAAAAATAAACTCCTACCGGTTACTGATATTTGATTGAGCTGATTTTTGCAATGTTGTATTTATTTAATATTTGGATTGTCCATGTAAAAAAAAACTCAATCAGATATTGATAGCAGTATTTCCAAATTATCCAGCTTAGAAAACAACACTTCAAGGCTACTGAAGGTGTTTTTGAGGCAAACGTGACATGTGAGGCCCGAAGTATAAACAAAATATTTAAATAAGGGATAACCTATAAACAGTGCCTTGCTAGAATTTTGAGGCGCTGTAGCAAAGTTATAACTTTTGCAAATTGTCACTACAATTTGTTGAGGCTGATGTGGGGTTATTTTTTGCATTTGGCTCAACAAAATATCCATCAGGGGAATTTGCCTCCCCAAATGAGAATGCTCTTACGTTGCTATATTCCCTATATGGATATTTTGTGAGGCCTATTTCGTGTCTCGCAAAAAACCAGCTAAATCTAATATTGTTAAAGCCTTTTTCAAAATTTAGAGGGCAAATTTTGAAAAAGCCCTTAACGAATAGTTGAGTGAAAGATTTGGTGGTTTTTTAGAATTCATAGAAGGTATTGATAGGGGCTTTTTTAGAATTTGTAGGGGTATTTTATGAATTCGTGGCATGCCCTATGAATTATGAAAAAGCCTTTGCCAATGTCGGATTGAGCTAATTTTTTTCAGGTACCCATACAAAAACATTTTATGTAGAACTCATGGGTTGAATCGTCTTTGAGGGACTCCAAATAAGCTTTGTTGTTCATAATTCATAAGGCGAACCACTTAATTTCAGATTAATTATTTATTAGTTTTTCGGGGCTATTTCGGATCCTTCAAATATGATTTAAATCGTTCTTTATTCTTAGAATGTATTTTTATGGGTTCCTGTGAAAAATTAACTCAATCCGACATCGGTAAGGGGCTTTTGAGAATTCGCAGAGCGCCCTCTGAATTCTTAAAAATCCCTTAACAATATCAAATTTAGATAACTTTTTGCAGGTACTCACAGAAAAATGTTCTTAAAAAAGTTCACGGTCTGAATCATTTTTGCAAGACACGAAATAGGCCCTAAAATACCAACATACGGAATACAGCAACGTTGGGAACCCCAAAACGGCACCGTATAGCCATGCACGGTTCCTTTTAATAGGTTTTAGGGAGTGTTCCACTAAGGTGGTTTTTTGAAAAAACTAGTTTTTCATGATTTTTTATGTGATGTATTGTGAGAGAATGACCTGTCTCGATTTTTGAAAAAAACAATTTGTTGTTAGTGGAACACCCCCAAGTCATTTCAAGCAGTCAAAACAGTTCGTCAACACGTTTCCAACCAGTTTTTTATTACGATTTTAACATCCAGTTTTTTTAATACAATTTTGACTGTCAAAATAAAAAAAAAAATTGGACGGGAACGTGTTGACGTACAAGCCTTCGCCAGCGCCCTCCTATAAATGTGCGCAACCTGCAACACATTTTCCTTAGCATCATCTGCCTATTGCAGTTGCAAATTAACCCTTAAGAAAAACCTATGATTCATTCCATTTCGTCTGAAAGATGGGCAAGACTTTTATCACATTTATCCCAGCAGCTCATCTAGAGGAACTAATTTTTGGAGTTGCATTTGCAGCAGTTTTTGGTATTCTACAACTGCCACTTGAGTATGTAGGGGGTAACCCTGTCCCTACTGTCCTATTTAAGGACAAGCCCTCCTTTTTCCATGCCTTCCTTATATGTCTCACTTCCGCTTTTACCAGTGCCGTGATCACAATCTTTCTACGCCAGGGGTACCCCAAAATTGCTAGACATAGTCGCCGTCTCGCTATTGCTTCGACACTAACCGCAGTCGGAATCCTGGCTTGGTTAATCGTGCCCTTGTGTTTGGAATTGGTGGCACAAATTGGGCACCAAAAGTGATGCATGTACAACAAAAGTCCAACTTAGCTCCAAAACACTCACATGGTGCGTGGAGTCCATACACACTTTAGTGTGAAGTGTGTGTGAGCTCCACACACCATGTGAATATTTTGAAGCCTAGGTGGGGACTTTTGTTATACATTTATCATTTTTGATTTGGCACCCGCCAATTTTGCTCCTGATGTGAAAGTCACTTTGGTTGTTTGGCCACTAATTTCAGCTCTTATTTGATGACTTTCCAATACCATTGAACCAAAATCATAGGGTACTCTCAGGGCCGCCTCATGGTATAAGCTAATGAAGCCACCGCTTCGGGTTCCTAAAAAATATAGAAAAATAGTATGTACGTCTCCTATATAATGCATATTAAATTAGAAGTATTGTAATGGTTATTTATTTTAAGATGACTATATGTTTAAATTTGTGCAATGATAAATATTTTGTAATGGTTTTTTATGAAGACTGTATTGAAAAATTTTATTACGGAAAATATATAGAGGGCCTCATCTAATGAGTCTGTTTCAGGCCTCCAGAAGTAATGAACCGGCACTGGGTGCTCTCTCTTGGTGGAAACAACTGTTTCACTTAGAGGTGAAACAAAACCCGGCTAAAACCGAACCGAAAAGCAAAACCAGATCAAACTGCTGGCTTGATTTGGTTTTTGGAAATAATCAGTACAGTCCAGTTTGAAATTTAAGTAAACCAAAAGAATTGGTCAGGTTTGGTTGGTTTGTGATTATTTTTGTTATTTACTGTATTTCGTGTTTGGTGACTTTTAAGTTATTTAGCCTAGATAAAAAAAAATTGGTGTTGCTCTGTGCTAGTTCATGTTTGGACTCTAAAAATTGATGTCATTTAGCCTTTATGTTGGTTTAAATCACCACAAGTTTACATTTTCGGACCAAACCGGGAAAAACCGGATTACACCAGTCAAATAGACCCAAACAAAACTAATCAGTTCACCAAATATTTGGTATGGTTTGGTTTGCCAAATGCCCACACCCTGAAATTTCTCGTTTGGCTTGGGAAAATGTCAAATTCAGACCCAACCCTAGCCGTTTACACCCCTAGTTTCACCACCTGCACCGTGATTGCGTGAGCCGAGATTGGTGGTCGCGCAGCCAAGAAGTGGCCAGGATCCTCCTTGCTCAGAAATACCGTATCCTTGTTAAAATACTCACAATTGCACGATGTGAGCAAGTGATTTTGGAACGTGGTGTGGTTAAGCTGGGGGTACTTGTCGAGTCACCCTACATGATCACACACACTGAACATAAAGTAATGAGCAAGAATAAAGAGGCATGAGAAATGGAAACACAGAGATACCAAACAATGTTACTATTAGATAGGGAATGCATGTTTAAAGGATCCATGTACGTATTTTTTCCTTGGGTCTGAAGATACCAAACAATGTTAGTATTAGATAGGGAATGAATGTATGTAGGAATTGTAATGCAATGATGTGCGTATTTACCTCTCTCTCCTCATGTGTTTTTATTTCCTCCTTCCTTTTCATTTCACGAATTTAACTTCAGCTTGTAATAAAAATTGTTTAAATAGAAAGTGAAAGGGGAAAAATATCAAGTTGATCGATCACTTGCAAATTCACTAGTAAAAAAGAGTTAAAGTGGTATAATTAATTGGAAAAATACAAGGATAGAGATAACTTTGGGGCATAGTTTTAAATACCGGTATCGGTCGCGATATCGGTGTATCGGTATCGGTCGCGATATCGGTGTATCGGTATCGGAACATATTGGTGATACGTTGCGGGAATCAAGTGCAGCGGTCGTGAATTTTTTAAATCATTAGCAACTCATATAAAACTTTATGTTACACATTTTTTTTTTAATCTCATTTGACACATTTTACACAATCTTAGAACATATAACCAAAAATAAGCACATTATAGAGTTCTTACAATACATAATTACAAGACATAACAAGTTTCAAGCTCAATAAGTCAATATAGGTAATTCTTATGCAATTTTCAATCCTAACCGTTGATCCCAGAGAGATTTCACTTGTGGTGGCATAGAGGATTATATCCCCTCAAGTAACAGCTGACCCCGACTTTAATTAATGTAATACTTACTAAGAGGGTGTCTGGGAGCCATTTTTTCACTTTTCATTTTCACATTTTTTAGTTTTTGATGTTTGGGAGACTTGGGCCAAAATGACTTCTCCTTAAATGAGTTTTCTATTTTAGAGAGGAGAAGTGAAAAGAGGTGACGAAAAATGCCAACTGTAGTAAAATGAGTGAAAAAGTGAGAGAGAGACTGGACCAGGCGGGAGCACAAGCCGGAGTGGATGGAAGCACAGCTACCCATTCCACAACAACCATTGAAGCCGGCAAGGACGACAAGGTCGGAGCAACTGAAGAACATGGAGCATCGGCTGAGGAAACAGACCTACTTCTTCGCAACCAACTTAAACCAGACCCCATTCACAATTTCTCTAAACTCCCACAGCCTCCCACGTCCAACTCAACAAAGACTTCCCAAACCACCAATCCACTTATCTCTACCCCACACCTTCCCTGTACCCCAACCACAACTCCCTCCACCACACCGATTTCCCACTGCACCTTTTTTTTTTCCAAAACTATGGACCATTTCTTGCACAATCATCACATGATCTGTGCCCCGACGTCCCGGAACGAAACTAGCTTGGTACGGACTAATGATGGAGTCCAGAAGGGGGCGGAGACGCAACACAAGGATTTTGGTGAAAAATTTAAAAACGGTATTACAAAGACTAATGGGTCTGAGTTGATGGACCGTCTCCGGATGATGGGATTTAGGAATAAGACAAATGAGAGCCCGGTTGAAACATGGAGGAACAGAGCGAACCTCAAACCAAGTCTTGAAAAGATCCAAAACAGATTGAGACACCGTATCCCAACATTTCTGGAAGAAAGCAGGGTGAAGACCATCCGGGCCCGGGGCTTTCCAAGGTTTACAAGATTTGACAACGGCCCACAACTCCTGCATGGTAGGAGTAGCACAAAGGTTTGCATGTCTATCTACGTGGAATGAGGGGAACTCCAAGTCAGACAAATGATCCAAATGGACACTAAGGCTATCCCATACAAACTCAGAAGAAAACAAAATTTGAAAATGATTCTGATGTGGTCCGAGAGGAGGCGAGGATCATCAATCCAAATACCTTCAGGATCCCTAAGCGCGACAATTTTATTAGCACAATTTTATTAGCACTACGGCGATTAATAGTGGACAAATGATAAAAACGGGTATTGCGGTCCCCATCATTTAACCAATTAATCCTAGACTTAACTGCCCAAAATTCCTCTTCAAGAGCCAAAATTTGGTTAAACTCAGTGGTAATAGACACTTCAAGATTCGACAAAAACACACTTGGCCGAGCGGCCAAGGACGACTGAGTACCCTTGAGTCTAGCCAAAATAGTTTTTTGCGAAAAAACAGATTGCCAAACTTATCCTTGTTCCAGATTTGGACCCTCTCGGTAAACAAATTAAGCTTAGAAATAAAGGAGTTCACAGGGTCATGCCAACAATCGTCAATCAGAGGGAAAATGGAAGGATCACTAAACCAAATGGGCTCAAAACGAAAAGGACGCCGCACCGGGGCAAGGGACGGTTCAGTATCAAGGAGTACAGGACAATGGTCAGAGTGGGTGCGCGGTAAATGGCGAAAAGAAGTGTTGGGGAACAGCAACTTCCACAAAGGATTACTCCAACATCTATCAATTCCTGAATAAGACCTCCTGTCGAGCAAAGATTTGACCAAGTGTAACGAGGTCCAGAAAAGCCAAGATCCAACATATCACAAGTTTCCAAACATTCTTTAAATAAGGAGGCACGAGAATAATTAATAGGATTCCCTCCAAACTTGTCCTCAGAAGATAAAACTTGATTGCAATCCCCCAATAAGAGCCAAGGTAGCGAGTGAGTGTTTGAAAAAAAATTTAGATGTTCCCATAAAATTTTTCTCTTCTCAAATTGGGGCGAGCATAGATAGCAGAAATTAACCATGGGGGAGTATGCGAACTAACCTCTTCGGCTGTTCTTATTAATGGGAACACCACGGATTTCTTCTGTGCCTCTCGTGGTATTCGTCAGGGAGATCCCTTGTCGCCCTACATTTTTATCTTGTGTATGGAATATCTTTCCGTGGTGATCCAAGGTAAATGTAAGGGAGGTAGCTGGAAGCCTATTTTTAGCTCGCGTAGGGGGATCCCTCTCACCCACCTCTTTTTTGCTGATGATTTAATGTTGTTTGGTCGAGCGGAGGTCTCTACTTGTGAGACTATTACGAGGGTCCTTAAGGAATTTTGTGAAGCCTCTGGCCAGAAAGTGAATTTTAGAAAGTCCAAGGTCTTTTATTCTAGTAATGTCTCGGAGGATATTAAACTTTGAGTTAACAGGTATCCTCAACATTGCCCCACTAGCAACCTGGGGATGTACTTAGGCTGCCTATTCACCATTCTCGTCCGAATAGGCATAGCTTTCAGTTCCTCATTGATAAAGTCCGTGCTAAGCTAGCTAGTTGGAAGAGTAAGTGCCTGTCCTTTGCGGGTAGGGTTACCCTTGTCAAATCAGTTAATGAGGTCATTCCTGCTTACGTCATGCAATGCAACCTTTTACCAACTTCGGTTGCTAAAAGTCTGGACAAGTTAAACCGGAATTTTATTTGGGGCTCAACTGTTGACAAAAAGAAAACTCATGCAGTGAAATGGTCCAATGTTACCAGGGATAAACGGCTAGGGGGTTTTAGGGCTGAGGGATGCTGTTAATTCCAATTTAGTTTCCATGGCTAAACTCAATTGGCGTTTTCTTAAGGAAGACGATTCTTTATGGGCTAGATTATTGCGTGGTAAATATGGTAGCCCCACTGCTAACCATTATAGCCCTTCTTACCTTTGGTGTAGCCTTTGCAAAGGCTATCCTCTCTTGGTTGCTAGGTCTAGGAAGGTGGTGAGTAATGGCAGGGACACTATGTTTTGGACTGAAAATTGGCTTGGGGAAGGGGCTTTGTGTGAATTAGTGTATGGGCCCCCTTTCTGAGTCTGACCTAAATTTGAAAGTCAGTGATGTTTGGATAAATAACCAATGGGATTTTAGTGCGCTGTCTTTGGAGTTGCCTTCTCCTTTAGTGTTTCTTATTCACGGTTTGCCCATCTCTTGGTCCTAGCGAGGAAAACGATTTCCATATTTGGAATTCAAATTCTGGAAGCTTTCTGTCCGAAAATTGCTTATGGCCTTGCTACCCATCCTTCCCCTTCAGATCCTCTCTCTGATTGGTCTTGGGTTTGGAAGTTAAATGCTAACCCACGCTGTAGGGGCCGAATATATCAAGGATTAAGCCGATGGTAATCAAGACCGAACATACGAAGGGCTCAAGTGTGATGGAACATTCCACCCGATATGGCCGACGGTGTCACGTATGAAGCCACTAGGGCCGACTGTATCCCGGTGCCCGTTAGGGCCGAATATATGACACATCCTCCGAATCATGGTATAGGCCTATTGGGCCAAGTGGCGTACGGGGCGGGTAGTCATGGCCCGACCCATACGTTGGCCGAACCGGGTCAGGGAGACGGTTACAGGAAGCACGTGATGAGGGACCCCCGACGGTTAGAAGGAAGCTTCTAGAAGCTTCTAGATAACCACGTGGCGTCCGTCTATAGGCCGGATCACATGACCAAAGTGTGACGGGTGACGTCACATGGCTTGGAGAGCAAGCACAAGGGTACTTATAAATACCAAGGGATAAACCCTAGAGGTACACACAATCTCAGATCTATACCTTTATGCTCTCCTTTCCTTCTCGACTAACTTGATCGTCGGAGTGTCCTTGGGCAAGAGGCCCAAGTGACCCTAACTGTGCTTAGTGGTGCAGGATCAGGTAGAAAGGAAGTTTGAGTTCCATCTAAAGGAAGTAAGCTCCCTTCTGCTGAATCTTCCCCTTACAATTGGCACGCCCGGTGGGACTTTACCCAGAAGAAGATCAGAAGGGGCTCTTCCTGTTGGTTCTAGATCAGTTCTGACAACATCAATGGTGGTTGTTAGATGAACACTTGGCGGACGGAGAGCACACTCCGCCGCGAACCGCCACCAAGGTGGTGGATACCGGCAAGAATCATCGTCGGCATCACCTCGCATCCCCCACCGGTTTGAGGATGAGTACGGTGACGGAGCGATTCGTTCACCGATTCTCACGCGAGAGAATACATCCGAAAGCTGGAGGACCAGATGTCGAGGCGTGACAAAACCTTGGATGCTCTAAGAGAAGACATGCAGCTTATGGCCACTGCCTTTCGGTCAGGCCATTTCCAGCACCAGCAGACCCCATCTCCATCTAGGAGGGATAAGGACGTACATCACCGATCTGTAAAGGATCGGCTCGACTCACAGGACGGCCAAAAAGAACAACCCACTCGGTCCGTGTTCGAACGGCTGCGATATGTTAGCCCTCCTCCGGTCACTAGCTCCCGTACTCGCAGTCACTTGTCGGAGACGGCCAGTCACCAGACGGCGATAGACCGTCAAGTAGAGCGTCGCAACGCTCACCCCGACAGGGCGGAGAAAAGGTTATAGCACAAAGAGGGACCGATCTGTGAGTCCGGATGGCAAAACCTACAAAGGCGAAGACCGTAATGATCGCGGGGCGAAGGAACGGCGATGGAGTAAGAGTCCGGAAGGGCGTAACAAACCACGCAGGGACAAAACGCCGGAAAGGCGGCATGAAAAGCGTTACCAGTCCCCCCAACGGAGCCGTGGGAGTGTTCTAGACATGAGATACATCAAGAATGCCGCCGAGGAAAACTCTGCGGCAAAAACTGATCGAACGAAAGAGGACGAGATTCTGGATCGGTTATCATCGTCGCCATTCTCCGACGAAATACTAGTTTGCTACGGCACCGAAAAATTTTAGTCCCCCAAAATTCGTGAAGTTTGACCCCAAGACAGAGGCCTATGCTCACCTGGTGCACTTCCAACAAATGATGGCTATATACTGCCCGAGCGACGCCTTACTTTGCAAGATGTTTCCGACGAGTCTGGGGATTCTCGGCCTGATGTGGTTTAATCAGCTGGAGCGCGGCTCCATCCTGAGTTGGAAGGGATTTTCTAGGAAATTCCTCCAGCGGTTTGTAACCACTCAGGGCCAGGAGAGAACCATCGACTCCTTGCTCGCCCTGAAAAAGACAAGCACAGAATCCCTCCGGCAATATGCTACACGGTACTGGGAGGTCTTCAACGAAATCAGGAACTGCAGTCAATACCACGATGTAGCCGTCCAGCAGTTTAAGCTCGGTCTCGATACCACTAGTTCGGCATTCGCGGATCTCATACTGAACGAGCCAACCAATATGGACGAGCTGATGCTTCGGATCAATCAGCATAGCAAGCTCGACGAGGCCATAATTGAGCGCGAAAAGGCCGAACAAAAGTATTATCAGCATCGGAACAACGGTAAATCGGGATCGGGAAACGGCCGAAAGGAGGTCAACAGCATCCAGGACACTAAACCTGGACGGAAGTAACGACCCAAGACGGACTTCTTACAGAGGCCCTCGGCCACAAGAATTCGAGGGGGTGGTACAGTATTCAAGGATCCTTTGCACGAGCTCCACAAGAAAAATCAAACGGGAAGCATGGTACCGGAAGGCACCAAAGAATGCCCCGCAGCCCCCATTTAAGGATAAAAAGCAACGGTGTCGGTACCACGACACGGCAGGACATATGACCATGTGGTTGCCCCCAGTTTAAGGCGTACTTGGAGGAAAAAGTCGCCGAAGGAAAGCTAGACGAGCACATTGATCACGAAAAAACGACGGCTAAAGCTAGGGGGACTAACATTGCCGACGAAAAAGACGAAGAGCTGATCGACGTGGCCGTCATTCACGGCTACGCGGATGCAGATGCCGAGCATCGGTTACGACAGGAATTGAAAGCCGCCAATGAAGCCAAGGAGGTAATGGCCGTGAACCATCCGGCAAAGAAATCAAAGCCAGCGAGTGGAGAGAGGTGGTCGATTACTTTCACCGAACGAGATCTAGAGAACGTACGGCTTCCCCACTGCGACGCACTTGTCGTTACCATACGCATTGGGAAATGCCGAGCACACCGCGTACTAGTAGATCAAGGGAGTTCCGTTGAGATTATGTACTATTCCTTGTTTAAAAGGATGGGGCTCAATGACGGCGATCTTACCCCGGTTACGGCCCCTTTGGTTGGGTTCACTGGAGCCCCCGGTTTGGCCAATTGGGAGGATCTCACTGCCAGTGAAGGCTGGAAGCCGAACCGAAACGATGGATTTCGCCGTAGTAAACGCGCCGGGGCCTTATAACGCAATACTAGGCCGAGGATGGATCCACAAGATGCAAGCGGTCGCTTCGACACTACATCAGGTCGTCCGATTCATCGGAGCCGAAGGACAAGAGGACCTTCCAAGAGAGCAACTTTCCGCAAAGGCTTGTTTTGTCGCGGCTATCAATCGGCGCCCAACAGTTGGGCATGTTAACTGGGTAGAAGTGACCGAAGGACCTTTGACGGAAGATGTCGGCCGAGACGCCGTCGAAAAATCAATCGAAGACCTTGTGACCGTACCAATCGAAGAAGGATCGGACCGGACATTTCTGATCGGATCGGGACTTAGCGAAAAGGAACGCTTTGCAATGGTCAGTTTTTGAAAGACAATGCTGAAGTTTTCGCTTGGGAGCCGAATGAGATGCCCGGCATTGACCCCAGATTCATCTGCCACCATTTGAATGTTGACCATTTGAAAAAGCCGGTCGTCCAGAAGCAAAGACGTTCGGCAGCAGAGCACGTTGATGCCGTCATCTAGGAAGTCAACAACCTATCGGCAGCCGGCTACATCAAGGAGGTGCAGTACCCGAAGTGGTTAGCAAACACAGTCGTGGTACCAAAAAAGAACGGCAAGAAACGCGTATGCGTGGATTACACCAACTTGAACGTAGCTTGTCCAAAAGACTGCTTTCCCATCCCGCGCATCGACCAGTTGGTAGACGCAACGGCCGGACATGCCAAACTCAGTTTCATGGACGCAAGCAGAGGATACCACCAGATAGCCATGCATGAGCCGGACCAAGACAAGACGGCGTTTATAACACCTCTTGGGGTATACGGCTATAAGGTAATGCCCTTCGGTCTTAAAAACGCAGGGGCAACTTACCAGCGCATGGTGACGCGGATGTTTGGTGCTCAGCTGCACGACACTGTAGAGGCCTACATAGATGACATGGTGGTTAAAAGCCGAAAGAAAGAGGACCATTTGGCTGATCTTGGGGAGGTGTTTGCAATCTTGAAACGGCACAAGCTCCGTTTTAAATGCGGAGAAATGTGCTTTCGGAGTCGGATCTGGTAGATTCCTTGGTTACATTGTCACCAGGAGGGGAATTGAGGCCGACCCTAACCAGATCACTGCTATTCAAAATTTGAGACCGCCAACAAGGATCAAAGAAGTTCAACGACTCACAGGCATGGCTGCGGCGCTAAACCGGTTCATAAGTAAGTCCTCAGAAAAATGCCGACCATTTTTTGGTACTCTCCGAGGGGCGAATAAACGGTTCGTCTGGACATCCGAGTGTAATATTGCCTTTGAACAGCTCAAAGCGTACCTCAGCTCTCCACCGCTGCTGACCACGGCCATAACGGGAGAGGATCTGTATCTTTACTTGGCCGTATCTCCTCACTCAGTAAGCTCGGTTCTCGTACGACAAGAAGGGCGAGAGCATATGCCAATCTATTACACAAGTAAGACCCTCCTCTCTGCTGAGACCAGGTACTTGCCATTGGAAAAGTTGGCATTCGCACTGGTCATTGCCGCACGAAAACTCCAGCCGTACTTCCAAGCTCATAAGATCGTTGTTTTAACCGAATATCCCCTCAAAACCTTGCTTCGAAAGGCCAATCTCTCGAATAGAATATCTAAGTGAGCAATAGAGCTTGGGAACTTCCACATCGAGTTCCAACCACGAACGGCGATTAAAGCCCAGGTTCTGGCAGATTTTGTTGCTGAATTCACTCCGCCCGGAGAAAGGGAAAAATGTTTGGAAGACCTAAGTAACAGAGTAAGGAAGGATGAGACGCCGTGGCAGATGCTCCACGGCGATATTTGGAGGTTGTTTGTGGATGGGGCCTCTAACTACAAGGGTTCAGGGGCTGGAATCGTTCTAATCGCCCCATGTGGAACTACGCACGAACACGCGTTGAAACTAAACTTTCCTGCATCAAATAATGAAGCCGAATACGAGGCTCTAATAGCCGGTTTAAAAATCGCCAAAGGCTTGAACGTAGAAGAGTTGGACGTTTACAGTGACTCCAAGCTTGTCGTCAACCAAGTAACAGGAGAGTACGAGGCGCGAGATGATCGAATGACGAAATATGTGCGTTCGGTAAAAGAGCTGATGAAGAACTTCTCGGACATAAAGATCGAACAAATCGCCAGAGACGGTAATTCTCACGCCGATGCTCTTGCAGGGTTGGCGGCAGCATGTGACAAGGGGGAAGGACGAACCATAACAATCGGAACAATCGAGATACCGACGATTGAAGATACAGAACCAGAAGGAGTATTTGCAACAATGTACGGTCCCAGTTGGATGGATAACTTGGTAGCGTATCTGAAGGATGACGTTCTACCAGCAGATAAAAGGGAAGCGAGGAAGATAATTCTAAAGTTGTCCAAGTTCGTATTAGGAAAGGACAACAGTCTATATCGACGATCATGGTCGGGACCAATGCTTAAAGTTGTACATCCGACTGAAGTGCAGCTGATACTACAAGACTTGCATGAAGGAAGTTGTGGGTCACACACTGGAGGCCGAACACTTTCCCACAGAACAATAACTCAGGGATACTGGTGGCCGAAGATGGAAGCCGATGGAGTAGAATACGCAAGAAGATGCGACCGATGCCAACGCTTCGCCCCGATTATCCGACAGCCAGCCGAAGAACTCAATCCGCTGGAAAGCCCATGGCCGTTTGCACAATGGGGCATCGATCTAGTCGGACCATTGACCACGGCACCAGGGGGCTTTAAACATCTGATCACTTGCGACAGATTACTTCACGAAATGGGTGGAAGCAAAGCCATTGATCCACATAACTGATGAAGATGTAAAAAACTTCCTCTGGAAGAACATATTCACTCGGTTCGGCTCTCCGTATGCAATCGTCTCAGACAACGGCGCTCAGTTCGTCAGCGCTCCAATGGAGGCTTTTCTTGCCGAACATAAAGTCATTTTTTACAATTCAACCCCTCATTACCCGCAGTGCAACAGACAGGCCGAATCAACAAATAAAACGGTCGCCTCCGGCATCAAAAAGAGGCTGACGGCCAAGAAAGGAAAATGGATGGAGGAGCTATACCATGTGCTATGGGCTTACCGAACAACACCACGCCGGTCTACTGGACAAACACCGTACTCACTTGCTTTCGGTATGGAGGCAGTAATTCCAACAGCACTGATGTGGCCGACCAAAAGGACTCAAGATTTTGACCAGGAGCGGAATGACGAAGCCATTAAACTAAGCCACGATCTGGCCGAAGAAAAACGAGACAATGCAAGGGTTCGGATTGCAGCCTATCAGAATGAAATCGCAAAGACATACAACCGATCGGTCCGCGCTGGCCCATTTAAACCTGACGATCTAGTCCTGAGAAAAGATGTTGGGAGGGGCAAGAAGAAAAAATTGAACCCGAATTGGGAAGGGCCGTACAGAATTACCAAAATAGTCGGGGTTGGTTCTTACAAATTGGAGGCATTGGATGGAACACCAGTGCCGAGGCCTTGGAACACAAACAACCTTCGGCGTTATTACGCTTAGGATCTTCAGCAACTTTGTTTCAATTGCTTTCCCTTTCAAAGAAGGCATGTTGCCGAGTTTAATTTTTATGGCATGTTGCCAAGTTTTCGGTTCTAAGGCATGTTGCCAAGTTTTCGGTTCTAAAGCATGTTGCCAAGTTTTTGGTTCTAAAGCATGTTGCCGAGTTTAATGGTTACGGCATGATTGCCATGTTTTTCTTTTTCGTGAAGTTTGCTTCAGTTGAAAGATTAGATGCTCGAAATTATGCCGACGATTGAATCATGGACCAGAACGCAAGGCTAGCAGTCTTTTACATATTAAACAAAGTGGTCGGGCTTTCTTTACGGCATTAATGAAGGAGGTCCTCGGGACCAGACTTCGCCGAATGTATCCGAAAGCGACCCCAGTGGTCGGACTTTCTTTACGGCACTAATGAAGGAGGTCCTCGGGACCAGACTTCGCCGAGTGTATCCGAAAGCGACCCCAGTGGTCGAACTTTCTTTACGGCATTAATGAAGGAGGTCCTCGGGACCAGACTTCGCCGAGTGTATCCGAAAGCGACCCCAGTGGTCGGACTTTCTTTACGGCATTAATGAAGGAGGTCCTCGGGACCCGACTTCGCCGAGTGTATCCGAAAGCGACCCCAGTGGTCGGACTTCGTCGAGCTCATGTAAAAAAAGACCCTGGCATGCACAGTTTAGAGTGACCGAACGAGATATAACCTAAACAATAAAGCACCGGATTGCGGTATAACCGAATACCTTAACCCAATCCAGGGGGGAAAGGAATAACATGCATCCAACGCTAAAAAGATGTGTTTACACAAAGCAGAGAGCATGACCGACCGTAATAACAGTTATTACAAGACAAGGCTCGGTAAATGCCGAAAGTCTGGCACCGGCCTGAATAAAAAAGCTGGAATAAAACAATTCTCACAACACTCGAAATAAAGAAGCTACGGCAGTGGTTCCTCATGCACTTGCTGACCATCGAGCGAGATAACGTCACGGGTCACTTGACGAATCTCTTTCGGATCTGCCAGAGGGTTAGATGCTGAGGTCGAAGCATCAGGAGCCGTAGGCCGAGGACATGTTGGACATTCATTATAGAGGGCAGAGGTAGGCGGCACCCCAGCAACTTCAAGCGCGGCCTTCCAAGCGAATCTACATCCATAGTCCAGAAGGCCTGGTACCTGGTCCTCGTAAGCCTTCGTAATCGTCTTTTCGGCTTCATCCCACGTTTCATCTTCTCTCACCTTCAGAAGATCAAGAATCTTGTCAACTTCGACCTGAAGAGACACGGTCTTTTGAATAGACTCGGCATACTTCTGGCTGAGCTCCTCCAAGGCTTTCTTACTTTCGGCAGCTTCCCTCAGAGCCGAAGCAGCATCAGCTTTAGCCTTCGCATTCTCCTCACCAAGTCGTCCGTTTTCCTCCTTCAGCCGCCCGTTGTCGTCGGTCAAAGCCTTCACTTTTTTCTCGAAGCCCAACAACAACTTGTTGCGCTCGTTGTATCCATCTCGGATACTGGTCATCTCCTGGAGGGCTTGTACAAGGAAAATATGAAGTATTCGACACATAGGAATAAACTTTATTCAAGTTACAAAGTTAATTACCTCGAACATGTGCTGAGTCGCCACGACGAAAGCATCGTCGCCCTCCTTCTCGACCCTTGCCATATCCTTCGGCAATTCGACGGCCTTAAGAAGAGCGAGAGAAAAACCGGGAGTGTCCCGGATACTGTCGGCATGCGTCAGGACATGGCCGCAAAAGGAAAGGCGTGGGCTCCATAGAATGTTGTCGGCATTGGCACCCACAGCTGCAGGTTGTTCAGTCAGGTTTTGTTCAGGCTGGTTCTGTTCGGTCTAGTTTTGTTCGGTCCTCTCTCGGTTGTCAGACCCGTCGGTGGAAAGCGAGGACTGACCGGCACCACTGACGACAAGATTAGCAGAAGCCCCGGTACGCCTCTGTTTATGCCTCTCTTGTTCGGATACCGTTGGCCTTGCGACAGCGTCGGCAGGGGCTTGCGTTTGCGGATTGGCGACATTAGAAGCTGAGACTCCCGTGGTGTAAAGAAGGGATTTCGGAGTAAAGCTACGCCCCATGATGTCGTCGGAGGATTGAAAAGGATCAGGAGTGTCCCTGTCAACAGGAATTCGTTCGGTTCCTCTCAACGGATGACTCGGTGACGGAGGATCGGCCGAAGGGTTAGGTGCGGGTACTTCAGGTAGAGATGTGGTGGCGGTAGGAGGAATGTTCGGTACCTGTCGACTTCGGATTTCTACGGCAGCAAGCCTGTCCGCACGCCTTTGCCTCCACCGTTGGTCGAGAGTTGTGTTGTAATTTGGCACGTAACCGAGAAGGGCTGGGGCTGCTCGGTCTCGGATCTGGAAAAAGGCCTCAATTCTTTGCCAACTCGCAAAACGTTGTCGAGAAGAAGCGAGCGTTTTGTCTGCGGAACAGCAGAAAAAGAATGATTAAACAAGTCACGAAAAAAGATCGCACTAAACGATGGAAATGTCAAGTACCGATTGCCTTGTTCACTGCGCGTGGTATCGGATACACGTTGGGCTCGTTCGGTCCAAATTCCCAGTTTCCCCTGACAAACATGAAGTCGTTTGCATACTTGTCTGAGTCGGGAAGAGACATGATGGGAAGACCGAAAGTAGAAAACAAATGAACCACGTCTTCGGTCGACCTCGGAGCGAGGAACACGCGGCCAGCTGTCGGGTTTTGACCGACGTAATAGATACCGAATAGGTCGTCCAGTGTAAACTCCAGATTATGAAGCCGTTTTAATTCGGCTATACCGTTCACAATCCTAAAAGTGTTTAGGCTGAGTTGCGCTGGGGTCACATTCAGCACATGAAGGAACTCGCGAGTAAACGTTTGAATGGGAAACCTCAACCCTGCGGCACAAACGGCAAAAATAGGGACTACGGTCTCGTGGGGCTGCGGGACGCGATGGGTGTCGGGATCAATGGGAATCAGCTCAAGCTCCACGTCGGCAGGAACTTGGAACGACTCCCGAAAATCTCAGAGTGCCTCCTCGGACGCAAAAAAAGGAACGATAAAGATTGGATCCCGTCGGAGCATGACCACGGCGTTGACCAGATGCTCGGCCACGGTCTCGCCTCTGACGGCCACTTGCCCTACGGGCCCCAGCAGTGGGGTTGGCTCGAAGTCGGGTTAGAGAAGTTGAGGGCTCCGGTTGTTGGTCTGCCGAAGGATCAGTATCTTCGGCAGAGTTGGGCAAGCCCTCATCGTCACGTTCTTGGTCATAATCTCTGACCTCATCTCCCTCGTCAGAAGTCGCCGAACGAGGACCGTCAGACATCTCAGGGACCTGGAAGTGCACGGGTGAAGTTGTTAGTATCTACGGTTGGAAAGTTAAACCTACGGCTCGCCTAAGGGGTCAACGGTTCGAGTTTCCTAGTGATTTGACAGCGTTCTAGGAGTTTCCAACTCGAAACCCAGAAAAAGTGTCAATAACTACAAAGGAATCAAAAAACGAAATAAACGAGCATGGAAAACAAAGAGAAAAAGGTATGTTTTACCTGTGGATTGAAGGGAGCTAAACGCCTTCGCAAAGAAAAAGCTTGAAATCAAAGGAGCAGCGACAAACGAGGAAGAAAAGCTCGAAGAATCTTGAAGCGGCGAAAGTGTTTCGCCTCTTCGTTCCAACCTATTTATAGGAAAGATGATGGGAGTTGAAAAGGCGCGGGAAACGAAGCGCCGCCGCCGAAATTCGAAACGACAGAGGCACCCGCTTATGGGGGCTCACCACGTGTCATATCGGGTACAGGGCCCACGTGGGATTGTCAGCAGAACGTCACATCATTAAGATATGTAATTATTGCGTATCTCGGGTCACGCCACGTGGATAAAGGATAAGCTCGGGGCACGAGGCGACGCTTGGAATGAACACGGCGTTAAGCAGACTAATCCGGCCAGAAAACGTTTAAACTTCCCGTATCTACGCGACGAAAAGTTAAGGGGCTATTGTGGGGGCCGAATATATCAAGGATTAAGCCGATGGTAATCAAGACCGAACATACGAAGGGGCTCAAGTGTGATGGAACATTCCACACGATATGGCCGACGGTGTCACGTATGAAGCCACTAGGGCCGACTGTATCCCGGTGCCCGTTAGGGCCGAATATATGACACATCTCCGGATCATGGTATAGGCCTATTGGGCCAAGTGGCGTACGGGGCGGGTAGTCATGGCCCGACCCATACGTTGGCCGAATCGGGTCAGGGAGACGGTTACAGGAAGCACGTGATGAGGGACCCCCGACGGTTAGAAGGAAGCTTCTAGAAGCTTCTAGATAACCACGTGGCGTCCGTCTATAGGCCGGATCACATGACCAAAGTGTGACGGGTGACGTCACATGGCTTGGAGAGCAAGCACAAGGGTACTTATAAATACCAAGGGATAAATCCTAGAGGTACACACAATCTCAGATCTATACCTTTATGCTCTCCTTTCCTTCTCGACTAACTTGATCGTCGGAGTGTCCTTGGGCAAGAGGCCCAAGTGACCCTAACTGTGCTTAGTGGTGCAGGATCAAGTAGAAAGGAAGTTTGAGTTCCATCTAAAGGACGTAAGCTCCCTTCTGCTGAATCTTCCCCTTACACACGCATCGTTCACTTCCTTTGGCTTGCTCTCCAGGACCGTATTGCCACAAAAAAAAATTTACACTTGCGTCATATTGTTCCGGACAACCTCTGTCCTAATTGCCCGTCCTTTGCTGAGGATTCCATGCATGTTCTCCGCTTCTGCCCTATAGCTCGTGATTTCTGGACAAGCATAGGAGTCCATCTTTCCTCCTTTTTTGATCCTAATCTGTCCTTTGTTGAACGGGTCTATCGCCAATGTCTCATGAAACAACCTCATATTTCTGGTCACCACTGGAATATCGTGTTTCCCATGGTCTGTTGGCACTTATGGCTGAACAGGAACAAGCGACACTTCAACTCTATCAATGCGACCAATGTGCCCCAATTTTCTGTTACGGATTGCCTAGCTCGTATTACAGAATGGGTCATGTTCGTTGACTCAAACCGTGCTCGGAAAGGTCTTCCCACAACAGTGTCGGTGGGGTGGATTCCCCCAATGTCTGGTAGTTTTAAATTAAATGTGGATGGTGCTCGCTCGGCGGATGGTCTTGCAACAACAGGTGGCCTCCTTAGAGATGATTGTGGCCTTTGGGTGCACGGTTTTCAGCTGAAAATTGGTAGCATTTCGGCCCTAGGGGCGGAATTATGGGCCATCAGAGATGGCTTGAAGTTAGCTAATGATCTTCACATTCACAACATTGTCGTGGAATCAGATGCTAAGGATGCAATTAATTGCTCTTTTAAATGCTAACTCAGGGTATCCAATTCATCCTTTAAGTGCTCTTATCTATGATTGCAGGCAATTGGCAACTCAGTGCCAAGCTACTCTTCTACATGTGCGTCGTGAAGCAAATCGAAGTGCCGACATGCTAGCCAAGAATGCTTTTATTTTATGTCATTTCAATTATGTTGTTTTAGTGGAACCTCCTTCTTTTCTGTTGCGACAAATCGCAGATGATTCTGTAGGGGTTAAATACCCCAAGACTATTTATGCTTAGTGCTTTATAATATTGTCGTTCTTACCCAAAAAAAAAAAGAGGTGACGAGGAGCTTTTCCATTTCTCATTTTTCACTTTTCTCATTTTCATTAAAAAAAATACCCTGAAAATGTATTTTGGACATATATCCCAAACACTACTCCTGCTACAAAATGCATTCTGCACATTTCTCTCAAACACTTCTACCAAATTCAAAATACATTCTGACCATAACCTAAAAAGTCAAAAAGCCAAAAAAATATAAATGAAAAGTTGAAACTGTGACTCCCAAACACCCCCTAGAAGTTGAAACCAAAATCAAACCTACTTCCTCATCTTCTTTTACACGCCTCTTGACCGTGACGTACAAGCCTTCGCCAGCGCCATCCCTATAAATGTGCGCAACCCGCAACACATTTTCCTAAGCATCATCTGCCTATTGCAGTTGCAAATTAACCCTTAAGAAAAACCTATGATTCATTCCATTTCGTCTAAAATATGGGCAAGACTTTTATCACATTTATCCCGGCAGCTCATCTAGAGGAACTGATTTTTGGAGTTGCATTTGCAGCAGTTTTTGGTATTCTACAACTGCCACTTGAGTATGTAGGGGGTAACCCTGTTCCTACTGTCCTATTTAAAGACAAGCCCTCCTTTTTCCATGCCTTCCTTATATGTCTAACTTCCGCTTTCACCGGTGCCTTGATCACAATCTTTCTACGCCAGGGGTACCCCAAAATTGCTAGACATAGTCGCCGTCTCACTATTGCTTCGACACTAACCGCAGCCGGAATCCTGGCGTGGTTAATCATGCCCTCGTGTTTGGAATTGGTGTCGCAAATTGGGCACCAAAAGTGATACATGTACAACAAAAGTCTCCAACTAAGCTCCAACACACTCACGTGGTGTTTTGAGTCCACACACACTTGAGTGTGAAGTGTGTGTGAATTCCTGATCGTGTCGTTTCCGTATCAAAAATAATTAATTAAACGAAACAATTACTACTATTTCAAATAGTGGTAAGTATTCCGAGTATCGCTCCTCAGGGATTAAAAGGCTAAGTTGCAACTATTCCAATCGATTTCTAAATTAATTCGATAAAAAGATGTTTAGGTTTGATTTCCTAAAATTATAAAAGCTAAATTAAAATTAAGCAATTAAAAAGTGAAGAGATTCGATGAGAGAAAAGTCTAGGGTTCGAATCCACTTGACCCTTTGTAACCTAGATTTATTACGATTGAGGATTTCTTATTCGGATTTACCGGATACCGTTAGGGTTCGCGGGCCCATGCGATATCTCCTAAAAATATTCGTGTATCATCAAGCGGCATAGATTATCTCCGCCTAGCACGAATCGTCTTACTGGTACGATCCGTCTCTATGGCACGGACCGTCTAATAGCACGACGCGTCTTGCGATAGTATAATCTATCACAGTCAATTACCACGAATTCAATTAAAACCGTTGTGTGAAAAGTATTTGAAACCGCGCATGACAAATACACAATTTAATGGGAAAAGTTAAAACCAATTTCATAAAAATGAAATCATCTAATTCACGCAACCAAATCCGAATAATTAAATCCAACAAAAATAATAAAATCTACGTTACTCGGAGTACAAGCTTCATCTACGCCCTAGAGGAGAGTTTAGCCGGACATAGTCTGTCAAAAGAAGCCGCCGCTTCTCTGTTCTCTGATGCCGTGATATTCTGTTCCGTGTGATGTCCTCTTTTCCAAGCCTGCTGCCTTCTATTTATAATGATAAGCGCCACATCACTTTTCTTGCTACCCAAGGTCAGCTCCGTAGTGCGCTTTTCTTTTTTCAGCTTATAACCTAGCCGACTTGTTAGTTGCTCCTCTTCAAATAAGGCCAGCCAAATACTGATGGGTTATGAAGCCCATTGCCCTCAAACTCAATTGATAAAAATAATCAATAACTTCTCATGCTATGTGGCCCACCAATACATGTGGAAATTCTAATATGCTACCAATTCTTCACCACGTGCACAGTATAGTATCCAAGACCGGAGAACTCTAATAAGAGAAGGTTTTCCAATTGAGGTGTTCGTATTTTGCCAATTTAGGCCGATTTTACCCTCCAATTTGGAATTTCACCTGTTGGTTTTCTTGTGGTTAATGGGCCATTCGAGGGCTGTACTGCCTATGGCAGAGAGAGTGAAATATCTAGATAGTAATATTACAAGAAGCTAAAGCTAAAGATGTATAAATAACTATGATCATTTTCTATCTCAATCCATAAATTGTTTGAATTTCTTTTCCATTCCATTAAAAATATTGGGTTTAAAATGATAACTTTCCAACGCACTTAGAAAAATACTTCAATAGAAACATTTCCAAAATTTCAATTCAGACTAAATAAAACTACTCAATGAGCAATTTGATCAGATATGAATGAATTTGTAAGTTATACAAAAGAATACATGTTTTGAAGGTATAAAAAAACTCATATTCCCATAGGAGAAATTTTAAAAAGAATAAAAGCAATAGTGTAATAATGCCAAAGAAATAATGTATTGCTATTAACTAATTCAAAATTATTATTTTTTTCCCGTGGATATGCCTTGATCTCTTATAAATTATGCTTAATTATATTTTCGACCGTCGGGAACTTTCTGCAATATTGTATTTAAGAAATGATATGAAAAAAAAGAAGGGCAGTAACAAATAGATTTGTCTGGCTAAAAGTTAAAATAATAAGGAAAAAATAAATATATATATATATAGGTGGATTTTCTAGTCCAAACCTCCCGAAAATAAGAAAAAAGTGAGTTTTTTTGTGTTGCAAATTATTTTTGGAAAATCCAAGCCGTCCAATGTGTTCAGAAGGTGTTTTCAAGGGTTCACGCGAGAAATCTTCAAAAAAAAATACCGGGAAGGGCTTGATCCAAGCAATTTTCGCAAAAACTGTAAATATAATTTGTTTGCGAAAACTGCTTGGATCAAGCCCTTCCCGGTATTTTTTTTTGAAGATTTCTCGCGTGGACCCTTGAAAACACCTTCTGAACACATTGGACAGATCGGATCGTCAAAAAAATGTTCGGATCATGGAGGTCCGGAAGTCCGGAGTCCGGAGGAGAAGCTCTCCCTATATATATATATATATATATATATATATCATGCCGCTTCTCCTCCGGACTCCCTGAAATGGGAGAAATCCGGTCCTTTCAATCGCAGCCGTTGGATTAAATCCAACGGCCATGGTCCCTCATTCATTAAACTTGAACCCTTCATTAAACTGGACCCTTTAAGGGTCACACGGAACAAAACCCCTAACTTTGAACATCCCCTCATTTTCCCGACCTTCTTCTGGAGAGAAGAGAGAGGTGCGATCTGGGTTTTCGAAGTGAGAGAAACGAAAGTGAAGAAGAAGAAGAAGAAGAAGAACCAGAAGATCAAGATGCACCCAACCCTGCACCGCGACCCTAGAAAATCTCTCTCTCTCTCTCTCTCTCTCTCTCTCTCTCTCACACACACACACACACACACACACACACACAGAACCGCGACCCCAGAACCTCGAAGAAGAAGAAATCGAAATCAATCTACCGGTATCACCACAAATCGAACCACCACGAACAAAAATCGAACTACCACCACCACAAATCCAACCACCGGTAAAGGTTTCTCTCCTTCTCTTTGAAGTTTGATTGACATTTGTGAAGTTAGGGTTTCATTATTCCTCAAACTTTTGTAATTTCTTTTTTGCTGTTGAATTACACAAGTCATCATTTTTATTTTTGGATGTATTTGGATAAAAAAAAAATTGTCATGTTAGTTGATTCTTCTTTATCTTCGTTTATGGATACTTCTGTTAACTTTCCCCCAAAAAATTGCCTATTTTCTCCCATTTGTTATGTTTTCCCTCCACAATTCCCTCACATAATTCCAAAACCAAACACTGAATTAAAAAAACTGAACAACTAGTTTCATGACTGGAATGGGTTATTGCCTTATTATGTTTTAGGCAATAGGCCATGGGATTCCAGATTCATACCTCGACAAGGTACGGGAAGTTGCGAAGCAATTCTTTTTGCTTCCGGTGGAAGAGAAAAAGAAATACTCGCATGGGGTTAAAGATGGTGAAGGGTATGGTGGTGACTTAATTGTTTCAGAGAAACAAGTTCTCGACTGGTCGGATCGCTTGGTTCTTAAAGTACTCCCTGAAGATGAAAGAAGACCAAATCTTTAACCACATAAGATTAGTGTTGTTTTGATGCACCAAAAACCTGAAAAATAGTAGGATACTGACATGTGTTTGTTCTGTCGCAGAGAGGTGTTGCATGAATATGCCATGAAGATAAAGTACGTCCTGGATACTCTTTTCAAGGCCATAGCAAAGTCATTGAATTTGGAAGAGGATACCTTTCTGAGCCAATTTGGAGATCGAGCATGCTTGTTTGGAAGATTTAATTTCTACCCTTCGTGTCCACGACCGGATCAAGTTATATCGTGTCCACGACCGGATCAAGATTTAATTTCATTTTGCTTGTAACACAGTTGTAGAGGAAGAAAGTCCCCAGCTTGGAAACGCAATTTGAAGTTGTAATTTGTTTACTAGTTAGTTTGGAATATCAAGTTGTATCCTTATAAAACAAGGTTTTTTTTTAGTTTTGTGAAGCAATTTATTGGAATATGCAATGTTGTTTTTGTTGTTGTTGGATTGTCGATGTTGTTAGTTTGAGACGCGAGACGTTGGGCTAGGCCATAAAGCAAGGAAACTTTGCCAAAATTTTGCCAGAAAATATAATACAATGAAACATCCATCTGCTCACCCATTAATTTAATAAAGAGGGAATTATCACACAATCATGGTAACTCATTGCTGGATGTACATCTTAGGGTAGTTTGGCTACAGCACGGCAGGTTTTCCTTAAAACACCACTACCATAGTTCTAGCCAAAACAATCCGACCAAAAATAGGCAGCAATAAAGTGAAGATACTCTATAGCCTTAAGCACTTCTTCAACAACAGGCAAACAACCAATATGTTGCCTCACTCCTGTTCTCTCAGCAAAACAAAATAACTTGGCACAAAATAACTTGAACAGAATTCATAAAAACATTGGGGTACAAGACCACATACTCAAGAGGCACTGCAATAATACATTCCATATATTAGAATTCATACCGACCACAACGGGATTAAAGTAGCAACTAACATTTATCAAATCCCAACACAACTCCAAGATACACAAAACAACAGAGTAAATTGAAGGTGGAAGTGACTTATCAAAGTTCAATTTGAAACGATGAAATTAAAATTCACTACAAGTACAAAATGCTAGGCCATGCAAACCAAAATATTGGAGTCCAAGCCAAAACACCACTAAATAATTGAAGGCAGAAACAATGCTAGCCATTGAAACGAAACATTTGCATTTCTCTCTTCTGCGTCAGCTATTGGCTTGTGGGTGTTCGGGTCAATCTCCTGTTTCATTAGTTTCTTCTTCTAAAATGAGTACCAAAAGTTCTTTATCTCATGTTCTTCCAGGAAACTGTGCTGCAATTTGAGCCCACCTGCAATTTTAGTTCCAAAAGTTGTTTCAACTTTCAACTTTCAACTTAGTACAATAAACAAAGCACATTGAACAGATTGAGAAAATAAAATGAACAACTGTTCCAATAATCCCCATATTATAACCCTTGATCCAATAATCAAACAATGCCATTCATATTAAAATTAGCACCAATTTATCAGCGAATCCCACTAAATATTGGGATCCCTAAACCATGATCAAGCCAAATACACAAACAGAATCCCACCCCTTGTAATTGTTTCCAACCAATATCACATAAGTTCATGTTCATACTCCTTGTCTCTCATTCTCTTTTTAGCCGAAAACCAAGTGGACACATGATATATTGATATGAAACAAGTAACTTGAGGAGTATAAACTGAACCCTTGATTAAGAACCCAAATGACCAGAGTGAAACTTCTCTGGAGTGAATTTCAAATAGTGAGAAGATTTGTAGTGATTTTTCTACAATTGAGGGAACTATGTCTTCAGAACTTATAATGTTGTTTATTTTCTCCTAAGACTTCAACCGCAATTGGATTAGCATGCAATAAATACAACATCCACAACTCAAATCGCAGCTAGAAGAAATAGGTTTTAACAGCATACTGACTCAGAAATGATACCTTGGTTATGGTATCCAGGAAGCCATAAACTCACTCCCAGTGGTCATCCTCTGCCGTGTGGTTACATTGAAAAAGGGGAGATTTTCCCGCAACTGGGTAAACTTGTAAACTCAGAAGCAGAATGCTAATCAATAGCATTACAACTTGTAAACTCAGCACACACAAACCATTCTCAACCATGCCACAAATCAACCCACTACAAAGTAAAGACCCAAAAAAATAATATCAATTTGAAAATCAAAAATTAGTATCCAACACTACCCAAATCGAAAACTAACAAATAAAAGGGTCCTCATACGAATGGGTTAGGGTTTTTGATTTGCTCACAATTTGAATCCGAACCAGAGAACGAGAGAGCAAATCGATACCCAGTAAAAACAGACAACTACAAAAGAACCAAAATCTACATATACAAAATTTTTAACAGTACAGGAGATGAACCAGATGGATTTACACACAATCAAGAAGAAAAAGCATAGTTTCAACTGGTTATAACTGAAACAAGCTTTTCAAGCACAAAGGTAACTGATTTTCAATTGAAATCTGCTCTAACTTTGAAATCGAAATCCAAACCATAGCCCTAAATTCGAGATACAAAATCAAAGTTGGAAATCCGAAATCGAAACCCTAGGTCTATCAGGTTCGAAATAAACCCCAGATCGAACCAGAGAATGAGAGAGAGAGAGAGAGAGAGACAGAAACCTTCAACTGTCGGCCAAAGTTGCGATTCCAGAGGATCGATTTCGTCTTCGTCTTCTTCGCTCGCGATTATCCTCTTTCTCTCTCTTCGTTTTCGTCGTCGTTTACTGTTTCTCTCTCTTCGTTTCAAATTGCCTATCTCTCCTCTCAGAGGTTGGAACGTAAAATGAGGGGAGAGGATGAAGGGAGGGGTTTTGTTGGTGACCCGTGACCCTTTGGACCTGTTGAACGTGGGTTAAGTGACCCAACAGCTAAGGGCCGTTGGATTTCATCCAACGGCTGCGGGAATTTGGTCCGGAATCTGTTCGATTTCGGGGTTCCGTTTAAGAAGCGCCATCTATATATATATATATATATATATATATATATTTGCAGTGCTTTTCTTCTCAAAGTGGTGGTATCCTTCCAACTTCTCTCTGCTCTCAATAAGTACATTTTTTTTTTTGCATACATCAAGTAGTTCTGCTTTCAATCAGGTAGTTCTGCTTCTCTCTCTAACGTCTTTGTGTATAACTAATCAGATTAAATACAAAGCTACACACAGTTAGAGCAACTCCAACACACCCACTCCTCTCTAAAATATTGAGTGGAAGTGACATATTGAGGGGAGATTTTGTAATTTATGTCTTCTTTTTCTTAAAAAGTTGTACTGTTTGGAGGGATCCATCCACATTTTTGTCACATCCACTCAACAAATTTAAATCCGGTTGTAATTTGTCTTTGTACTTTGTTTCTGTGCTTTCACTGCATATCACGTGTTTGATAGTAGAATTTAAAACACACGGGCATCATATTTGTGCAACGCACAAGGCCTTGAACCTAGTTTAGTAATAAGGCCCAATCCATGCTTGCTTCACTTGATTTTATTTGTCGACGGGCTCTGCTTCGACGCCAAGTTAAATTGGACTTTACATTTTATTTTATTTTATCAAGGTCTCTGAATATCTGCAAAAACACACAAACAAAACATTGAACTCCAAATAACAAAATAAATGGACTTAACAAGGATAAATTAGGGGGCGCCAATGTAAACATGAATGCGCCTATCAATTCCACCCACCATGTGAATGTGTTGGAGCCTATTTGGAGACTTTTGTTGTACGTTTATCATTTTTGATTTGGCACCGCCAATTTTGCTCCTAATGCGAAAGTCACTTTGGTTGTTTGGCCACTAATTTCAGCTCTTATTTGATGATGTAGATGGTCCACTACCATTGAACCAAAAATCACAGGGTGCTGTCTCTTGGTGGAAACGACTGTTTCACTTGGGGGTTAAAAAAAAAAACCCCCGATTAAAACTGGATCGAACTGCTGGCTTGATTTGGTTTTTTGTAGATAATTAGTTCAGTCCAGTTTGAAATTTAAGTAAGCCAAAAAAATTGGTCAGGTTCGGTTGGTTTGTGGTTATTTTTGTTATTTACTGTATTAAAATGTTTAGTGACTTTTAAGTTATTTAGCCTAGATAAAAAAATGTTGTTGCTGTGTGCTAGTTGATGTTTGGATTCTAAAAATTTATGTCGTTTAGCCTTTATGTTGGTTTAAATCACCACAAGTAAACATTTTTGGACCAAACCGGGAAAAACCGGATTACACCGGTCAAATAGACCCAAACAAAACTAATCGGTTCACCCTATATTGGGTATGGTTTGTAAAATGCCCACACCCTGAAATTTCTTGTTTGGCTTGGGAAAATGTCCAATTCAGACCAAACCCTAACCCATTCACCCCCCTAGTTCCACCACCTGCACCGTGATTGCGTGAGCCGAGATTGGTGGTCGCACAACCAAGAAGTTGAAGGCATGGTCAGGATCCTCCTCGCTCAGAAATACCGTATCCTTGTCAAAATACCCACAATTGCATGATGTGAACATGTATTTGTTGGAAGTTGGAACTTGTCGACTCATCCTACATGATCACACTTTGTACATAAAGTTAAGAGCAAGAATAAAAGAGGCATGAGAAATGGAAACACAAAGATAGCAAACAACGTTATTTGATTGGGAATTAATGACAAAAGATTGATGCGCGTATTTCTTCCTTGCGTCTGTTACAAAAAGGTTGCCGACAGTAACCTCAATCCTGATCAACCGTATATGATTGATGTCAGGAGAAAGACTGAAAATTTCATCACCAACAGAGATGAAGAAAAGACTTTTACCATCTAATGGGCAGTTTCATATTTGAATCCTGTATGGGTGAATGTCCTCTGAATTTCTGTTCCACAAAGTCTCCAGCTTCAAAGTGTGACAAAATCAATCTGAAACTCTCGATAATGATGTTTCACCTTTGTAACAATCCTTTCTTGATGACCTTTGACATATGTCTGTATACAATAAACCTGGTTCAGGAGTCAAAACTCCTTTCGGCTTATTGAGAAACCGTCTTATTGCTCTAATAAGAGGGAGGGGATTCTCTAAATGCACAGCATGCCCGCAATTTGGAACCTCAACAATTTCACAAATTTCCTTTGAATCATCTATGCTCCTTGCCCCATGATTGACTTCTTGGAAAATTTTCTGAGCTATCTTTTTAAACTTAGCATCTTTTTCCCCAACAACGAGTAGAAGAGGAATTTTGTTGTGCCTCAGGTCTTCCCACAACGGCCTATCAGGCAACAGAGGAAAATGTCAACTGCTAACCAGTAAAATGGTAAGAAGTCCATAAAATGTTCGGAGAAAAACTGTCAACTCAGCACGAATTGCAAATAATGTGCAATGGTCATGTTTTTTCACGACCATCCAGTAGCGAATAGACTCATTAACAAGTTTAAACACAGCAGCATTGAACTCTTGCATGCATCAATTAATTCAATCCAAGCACAAAATGACCTAAATATACACATTATGATGATAGCCAAAATCCCTTTTCAAATTCTTGAAACTCAAGTTCTTTTTTTGGGGTGAGTAACTCAAGTTCTGATGCACAAGCCATGAAGGATATAACCAATTAGATCGAATAGTTAAACTGATAAATCATATGGTATTATGTACTTATGGAAAAGCTAAATCCAGGCCCGGCCCTGAGATTTTTGGGGCCCTAAGCGATTTTTAACAATGGGGCCTCTTAGTGTTCATATATATGTTAGTTGTTCCACATAATTATAAGAAAGCACCTTGTGGTGCAGTGGCGATGTCCAGCATATAGTGTCAGACCACCGCGTTGTGGGTTCAACTCTTAGTGTTGTCATTTTTTTAACATATTTGAAATGTTATGTCGTTAAAAAGTGAAGACCTGAAGGATCGAAAACAAGACCTTCTGGTCATAGGTGCACATGCTTTGCCGCTGAACTACCGTAGCTGCATCTGTAATATTGTTCACATATATAATATTTAATATATCTCAGAATTTGAGGGCCCTATTTGGGCCAAAAACCGGGGGCCCTAACTGACAGCTTGATGGGTTTGTGCCCAAGCCCGGCCCTGGCAAAATGTACAAATACGGAAAACAGTAAACTTACTGCTGCCTCCCAGGACTTGAATCAGACAGAACTTTTGCAAGGGTGTTTATGTCATTGTGCTGCAAACGGCTAGCAAGTATCTTCTTGAAATGGGGATGAAATCTTAAGCTGAATAGTAAAAGAAATATATTATTCACGTCATTGCTCAATTCTTCAAGTATAAATATGCTAACACTAGAAGCAAAACATTTAGCGAGGAAAGCGCAACAATTACCTATTCCACAGCTCTCCAGCATACCAAACATCTAGAAAGAGTTCTAAGCCATGAGCAATAAGAGAGCGCGATTTGGAGTCATCTTTTGCCCTACGGATCTTTCTTTCTGACCCAACCGCTAATCCAGGGCTTCCAGATACAATGACAGCTCCTTCAACCTAGCATGACAGAAGCTTAGATTTTGAGATTACTCTAAGGGCTTGTTTGTTTGACTGGACTAATATCAAAGCGATGTATAATCCACAGGATAGGAATTCCCATCAGATTAATACTCCCTCCGTCCCTTAGACACTTTCACTATTCCAGCCCTGTGAAAAAATTGATTATTTCTTTTAATCTGTAATGTTTTATATAAGCAATATGGATCTCGTTTGATAGATTTCAATTAGTTCTTTTAAACAAAGTTTTGAAATCACCTAAAACGTTATGAATTGAAAAATATAGGCAATTTAAAAATGGCACGCACTCCCGAAAGTGTAACTTTAGGGGACGGAGGGAGTAGTTCTTTGATTAACAATACCATACCCCATCATAGTTGCATATCCCATGTGTTTGTGGGATTCATATCCGAGGGATATTTAATCTTGATTGCAAACCAAACGTACAAAAAGGCCCAATAGCTAACTCAAATAGACAATCATAAACTCAAACATCCACTAACATACCTTAATAGAGCACCTTTGGGCCATGTACAAAGCAGTTCTTGCTCCCATCGAGTATCCAACTAGGGTAACTTTTCCAGGAGTAATATCGTCAATCAACTTATGAACTACATCTCCAACTACCTCAATCGACAAACTTGGTTCTCTATTTGTTTCGCAAATTCCACCATTTCGTATCCTTGACTCCCCATGCCCAGGAAGGTCAACTGAAATGCATCTTGCAGATCCTGAGAGGGCCTTCATGATGGGCATCCAGTCTTCTCCAGTTCCAAGGAACCCATGAAGAAACACGAGAACATTTTTCTGCATCAGCCCAAGTATGAATGAGTGAAGAAGAATTACAAGAAGTAGAACTAACAAAAACAATGAAGCTGCTAATGGGAAGCTTCCTTCAAAAATGAAACAAATGCCAAGAAGTTTTTTAGTCAAAACAGCTGCCTGCTAGGCTTAGAAATTATGTTACATCACAGATGGGTATACCTCTTTACATCCCAGCAAAAAATTGCCACATTGAATTATACAGCTTAACCCAAGTATGTACAAGAATCCCAACCCAAAAAAAAAGATAACTAAAGAAAACACCAAGGTGTCTTCCACTTTCCAGAACCTTTGATGAGTGATTTGGCAAGTCATCAGGAAGTAAAAGAAGTTATAGAGTACTCTAGAGATGTTGGAGGAAATTCAAGAAATCAATGACTGAAGGATACAAAAGATGGACACCGTATCATAAATTCCTGCACTTACTTCAGTTTTTGGTCCAATCTCTTGTACATTGATGGAAAACGAAAAACCCTCTGAATCAACATTTAACTGGTACCTATAAACTTCTTCCCCAGCAAAACTTCGAAGGATGACCTTGCGGTTGGCTTGAAATTTTGTCAAGACACGGCCAGCATCAACAACAGATGCTTCTATGAAGCCACTTAATGGATTACAACAAATATTCAGAGGTTCGACAGTTACATCTTCCTTAAGCCAGCGATAAGTTCCAAGTCCATGTGCCGTTGCAGGGGAAGGTTCCTTTTCCATTGTTCTACATATATCTTCCTTTTGCAGCTCAAGGAAGTACGAGAACTGGACATAGGCTGATAAACCTAGGCTACTCTCAAATGTAGCACTAATAACACTCATCTTGTCCTGATGCTGAGCCCATCTTGCAATCAATGCTGCATTTTCAAAACCCCCAACGATGCTTGGTTTGATAACCTGGTATGAATTATAAGTTAAAAAAAAAATCAAATTAGGTTCATGTTACGGATTCCCCCACAACGGTAAAATACACGTTGAAAAGAGCATAGATACTGCATTGCACAATTTTTTGTTTTTGTTACTGAAGAATCTAAAAAGATGCTTCAGCTTCTATGAACCAGTGGTGAAAAATAATTTTCCTGTTTCACAAATAGAAAAAAAAGCAACCCCCTAACAGGAAGCAATAAAACTATCAACACGGTATGAAGATCTTTGCATTCTGTACGATCCAAGCTCATCCCTATGCTCAGAAGGTTTACTGGAGTGTTTTTGCTCTTATTACCACCAGGTCCCAGATGACTAAACAATCTGGATAATCCAAAACAAAAATTCAACTAAATTGAGTTCAGCTCTGGTAAGAAAATTTCCTGGTATTTCTGGTCATCTGATTGTCTAGTTCCTTCTCCCAGAATTGTTCTATATGACGCATGCACTACGATAAATATTTTAACTTGCATTACATCCCGCTCCTTCCCATAACTCTGGATAATGAAAATCTACTTCCACTTACAACAGCAGCTACTCCAGGGTGAGTGAACTTTGCCAGCTTTTCAAGAGTATTATCTTGGATATTCCCAATGGTTTCATCCAGTGCTACAGCTAGGCCAGTTTGTTCACAGAATTTGACTATCTCATCTTCATCCTGAACAGGTTCCTGAAACAATAAGAGCAACATAAAGACAGCAAAATAACAATCAACCTCAGCTAAGATATTTAAATGGTGTAAATGAAACTACGATGCTAATCAGTAACCTAGTTAAATGAACATGAAGACTAAGATGAACCATACAAATAAATAGTCACTTTGGAAACATCTGAATACTACAATTTTGCATCGTGAGGTAGTCAAAAGAGTTTATGCATTTTCAATCGAAAGGAAATATGTGAATGAGAAAATAAACCTATCATAACCCAATCAACTGGCCTACAAGAGGTAATGTCAACCTACACTTGTATCATACCTCAATATATTGCAGGTTGCAGTCCACTACAGAGGAAGAAAAACGAACTGCTTCTTCATAGGTCCACTTTCGATTTGCATCAGCACGGAGGTTAATCTCGGACCCCACCTTCTTTCTAACTTCTTGTATAACTCTGGCATCTTCAATAGGATCTTGTCGACGTGCAACCTGTTATTAGTAAAACCATTAGTAGTCCAACTAGTATTTAAGATGGTCCAGGTCTTTAAACCCTTAGGGCCCATTTGCTTGCCCAAAAATATCAACCTTAGGAGGTCTGTTATTATTTTTTATGCTTGGAAATAATTAGTATTGTTAGTTGTAGTTAATTAAGTTTGAACCCTTGTTAAATGCATGGAGTACGTGGTGCCTACCACTGGGTTACCACTCCAATTGCGGAGGTCTTCTATTATTAAAACATCACTGGCTGTGTTTGGTTAGATAGTTTAGTTTAGTTTTGATGATGTCAGCAAGTGTAATGAGTAGAGAAAGATATAGAGAGAAATGAGGAAAATGATGATGTCATCAAAACTAAACTAAAACTAAACAGGGAAACGAACAAGGCCACTATCATTCTAATTAGCCTTTAACTACTGGTCTGGTAGACAAATGGTTTCCAGTGCCAAATTGCTTGATTACATCTCATCTAGAACAATGTGGTTCTTAATTTATACTTGTGAAGCGAAGTCCCACATCGCCGGGTTACCAAAATAATAGTATGAAGTATATAAGCGTGAGGACACCCTCACTTCATGAGCTAACTTTTGGAATTGAGTTCCATTCAAGACCGTTTAACATGGTCCTGGGTACCAGAAATGGGTAGAGTGCGTGTCTCTGGCCTGCACGTGGCAGGTGCTGCTGAGTAAGCACGTGCGCATGAGGGAGGGTGTGAAGCAAAGTCTCACATTGCCCGAGTACCAAAGTAATATAAGCGTGAGGGCACCCTCACTTCATGAGCTAGCTTTCGGGGTTGAGTTCTACCCAAGACCGTGTAACAATGCTTAGGGATACACTTCTCACCTTTAGCTTTATGGCAGTGAACCCTTCTCCAACAAGTGTAGCAGCAATATCAGCAACATCTTTTGGAGTCCCATCCGAGTCAATAAGAGCACAAATCTGAACGGTAAAAGACCTTTGAGATAGTTCTTCTGTAGCTGCCTCAGGATGGAGTATGTTCAATAAACTGGAACCTTCCCTCGCAGCTAAAGCATTAAGAATGGCCATTTCCAAACCACATCTGACACTTGGGAAGATTGAACCTGGCTATATACCAAGAAAAGAGCTTAACCATTCCGTGTGCCAAAATAAGAAGATAAGTAGCAAGAAATTCAACTCAACTTCTACTGTTACCTACTGTAACATCTAGATAACAAACCAGAGAATTTACGGAATGATAATTAAGGGACATACCAATATTCCTAAACTGGTCCATATCCAAGAGGAAATTGAGCCCTTCAGCAGAGGCATGAAGCAACTAATCTTTTCTTGTTGTATGACATGAATAAGAAACCTGAGTTGATCTTCAACATCAATCAAGTTCTCTTCATGGATCTCAAGAGGTGCAACCTGCTCATAAAGTAAGTAGTGCATAAGAAGCAGACGAAGAACTTTTATTCCTGAGTAGAAACGAAAAAGAGGAAACATGAAGAAAATAGAAGACATAAGGGCTACTGATTATAAAAAGCAGGAAAATCAACTAAGCAATCAAATTGAAGATCAAATCACACAGCTAACTATATTGTTGTTTTCTGGAAAAACCAGAGCCGTTGTTTCTATTCATACAACCTATACAACTAGTACTTAAAAATAAGAAACCCATTAATCAGTAGCTACAGCCACAAATCCTTGTTATCCAATTCTAAGAACAATAATACCCTTTAGCTACTACTCAAGTCATATAAGGTTTTTCCATGAGGGATTACAAATATCATGTTTACTTTGCAGTGCTCAATATCTTGATTAACTTGGATAAACACTATACATAAAACCCAGTTCGTAACCTGTAGAGCAGAGATGATAATCCTTTTGTTTCAGCAAGGGAATTAAATTCTTTAAGCTAAAGATGAAGCTCTATAATTTGATAATAATTTCAACATTCACTGAGAATAATTTCCAAAATTCAATGGAACGACTTTGAATCGTACTTATCTTGAAACAAAAGGCAGATCTCAAACAATGGATTGGATCTACATGCTACACTCCCTTCCTTGGATATGTTACTGCTATCCTTTTATTTAGTTAAATTCTTTGTCACAACTTGTGTGTTGTGACTATTTACTTTCAATATTATACTAGCAGGAGAGACAGCAAACATGATATCCACTGATGTTTTCCATGCAAAACACTAACCTCGCCAAAGCCCACACTTCCATCTTCAAGAAACAAAGCTATAATAAAACCTTCTCTGTAGCAGCTTAGAGAGTCATATGTTGCAGAAGTTGAAGTCGGTGGGGCATATAGCTTGATTCTGTCCCAACAATAGTTTAAACAACGTAAGTGGTACATTTCTGGAGTTGAAGGCATCTTTAGAACTGAGTACATCAAGTAAAACTCACACCTATAAAGGGAGTATTCCATTTTACCAATCCCAATGAGAAAGGAACCAGCAAACATACAATCTGAAGTTGAAACCCTTGAAACAAGGGCCAAGGCATTATCTGCTGCTTGACATGCAAATCGTCTCAACTTACTGAGAGGTGGAGGAAGATGAGTTAGTTGGGCAAGTAGGTAGTACAGGCAAAAAGGTAAACATCGAAGCTATGGTGTAATCTGACAACCTGTGGAAGGTAGCATTTGCATCAATACAACTGTCAACCTCTATGATCCAATCAATTTCCTCCTGTTGAGATGTAAACAAAGCTTCTTGCAATTCCATTTTCGTCTCCACTTTCACATGCTTCAAACTGCACAAATTTCCATTTACTCAATCTAAGAGACAAGAACATATTCAGTAGTAACACAAAAGACATTGAAAAACTAGAGAAACCTTTATATGGTGAACTATTCACATATAGACATCTCACAAAAGCGAAATACACATGAGCGATCAACTCTAAACCATCAGCGCAGGAATAGTTTAGGAAACTAAAAGTATTAGATAGATTCTGGGTTTGCTCGCTCTGTGGGGTTTTGTTTTCCTTTTTGTTGATGATGTGACTATTATTTATTCCAATAATCACAATATACTGTCCATGCTTCAACTATTTGCGAAAAAGAAATCTTTTCATCGTTTTCTGGAAAAGCAAGGACGCCCTAGAAATGATGCACTTCAGCACACATTAACAGACTTATATTCAGCAGATAGAATGCTGATTCCAAACGTGTGTGTAACATAAAGGTTTTGTATGTGTGCACACGGGTGTAATGTAAAGGTTTTGTGTTGACAAGAGCACAGAAATTGATTTGGGTCTCTAGGCCTGCCCTCTCTGATGCCTTTCGGCTTTGATTTGGGGGCATGGTTCTGCAGCAAGACGTCCCTTAGCTCCTCGGTTCTTGGAGGTTTAGGGGGGCCATTATTTCAGTGGTATTCTGAAAGCAGCCACTTTGTGCAAATTTTGCCAAAGGTTAGGTCTATTTCCAATCATCCCCGCCCATACCCCCAATGATTGGAGACTAGATGGGTTCTGCTTGTTATTGTTGTCATAAGGTATGCATATGCATAACTATTTCCAAAAAGTTGGTATATTGCATAGTTGGAAGTGTGTGGCGGATGTAATCCCAGCAGGTGGGATATTACTCGTCCTATGCTAATCTGTGGGATTATATGCCCCCTGTCTGTTGATGTAGCTTGCCAACCAAGACCTTAAAGCATAACTGATAAATTCAAATTGCATAGCTATGCGCAGATTACCAAACAGACAACCATGTGCCAATTTAGGTGTTAGAACTCTTACCCATGGGACACGCACAGGTTCTGAATTGAAACATTGTGAGAAGTGTAGAAATACTGATCCAACACTTTTTTGTCAGTTCTATCTGCAATAGGAAGGAGACTGAAGATTGCCCCACCATGATTGTTCATGACAAGAATTGTCATCGGCTTCCGGCAGATCCTTCAAGAGACAACTTCAATACGGTGAGAGCATTGTAGCAATAGCACTCTCTTAACGAAAGCATAAGTAGTTACGTTTACCATGTTTAATTAATGGAATAAGAATCAATGGAGAAGGAAAACGTGAGAAGACAAGCATTCCTGCCATGACCTTAAGAAAGTTTGTAGGAACATAGACAAAAGAAAGAGTCATAATTTCCCGACAGTTTCCTATGATAAATTGACTTAGAGTTCCTAGCACACGACCAACACAAAAGCATTATCATCCAACAGATTTTTACAGAACTAAATAAGAGAACTTATTACCTTTGTGTCAGAAGTGCCAACCCATTTGTATCATGCAGAAAAGAAACATCTCCAATCACACAAGTTACCTGCACATGATCAAAGATGTACTTAAAATTGCAACACTCACAAAATCACAAGAATGCCAAGTACTGTTGACGTCAAGGCGAGTAATTATTTTACTGAAAGAAAATTTCTTATAAAACTGTCGTGCAATCTTATCACTACAAATAGAAAGAAAAATAAAATGTAATGACTAGGTTACAGAAGGTTGAAGGCATCTAATGTTGAGAAAGACTAATGTTTTCATTCGTGTCAATTATACTGTTTATTGCCACTACGATATCAAGATATTGGTCTTAGCTAAAAATACAGTAACATACTAACATGTACTATCCCCCATAATAAGGACTTCACCAAAAACAAAACAAAAAAAAAAATGCAGGATTCGCAGTCAACTGGAAATCTCATATCTTTACATGGACATGAATTTGAACATTTCTTGCATAGTGTTTGAAAATTGTATAAGCCCATTCTGTCATTACATGCAGCAATATGAGAGTCATCCAACCTAAATAGACCAAACTGACAGAGATTAGCAACTAGAAAAATAACATAAAACAGCTTCTTTTAAGATCCTCCAATACTCACTCGTTTGTTACATCCTACAGCAAAACCAATAGCTGTGCTAAGCAAACCATCAATGCCACTAGCTCCTCTGTTCCCAGCCACCTGTATCCAGTGACATGGTAACTCTAAGCTTAACACCGCAGCAACATTATTAGTACACTGTTCCCAGTTACATCCATACATGTCTGCATCGCGTATGGGCATGCTGTTCCCCACAAATATAGCAGACTCACAACGAAGCGTTTCCGGAATAACACATACAACATAGGGTTCAGTCAAGGAGTATTCCGAATGGATCAGAAATGATATCTCCCACGCAACCTAGAAAACATGGAAAAGGAAACTTTAAAATTTCCAACCTATCATTCAACAGAATAATAAAATATTTAATCAGGCATTATTCACGGACTTGTGTACTCTTATAAAAGTTTGTGGGCAAGGGTATTTCCTTAAGGAATCCTAGGTGGGATCCAGAGTCTTCTTCCTTCTTTTTCTTATTACGACGGTGTATGTTAAGGTAGTCTATTGTTGGTTAATGTAGCCGGAGATTCGAGAAAAGATGGAATAGGAAGACGTGTTTCCAGAACAAACAAGATACAGATTGAGAAGGGGGAGTCAGCGAAGTTAACAAGGTTGGAATGGGCATACAAATGTGCTAATGGTCAAAAACTTGGTTAACCAACCCAACTTGAGTTGCACCCTAGTCCAACACGTCAGACCCCATATTTAGCAAGGTCTAGAGTCAAAAGGAGAGGAAAATCAACCACAGATAGAGAAGAAATACCATTTTATCGACAGCCTTTAGAAAACCGCACCATCTGCTGCTGATATGTGGTATGTTAGCTTTGATCAGACAATCAGAAAATTGTGTAATGGTACTCTGAATCCTGTGAGTTACAATGTGTGAAGGATCATGGCGACTTGGATGGTTCTCCACTAGAACATAAGCACATGGAAAGCAGTCCTCTAGCATCTGAGAAATTCGATTGCTTGTTATCCTACTTCCAACCTGTTAATTTAATGCAATTTAAAGTTACCAGCAAGAGTCGGAACATAAAAGGGCTGACGAGAACCCAAATTCTGAAACTAGTAACAAAAAGGAAACTAACATACCAAAAGCAAATATCAGTACATTGCCTAAACCTTTGGAAAGCCCACACAAGTACAGTCCCTTATTGTTAGTCGATAATTCCATTTTTTGCTGCCCCATAATGTTAGTCATTTTTTGGAAAAGCACAAGATAAATTAGGTAAAATTGCTCTCTTGCACCACATTTTTAAATTGGAAGGTTGAAGTTTTTAAAGTGCAATCGTTATGTTTACTAAAAATGTTGGATTCCCCATATTGGATCAACAAAAAAAAGGACAGAGGAATAATGAAAAATGAGAGAAGAAATGAACCTGAACAATCACATCAGCATGTGCCCAACTCCTAACTGAATCGGAGAGTAGAGAATGATCCAGATGATCAATAAATAAAAGGTTTTCCTCCGCTTTAAAGTAAGTGGAATACTTTCTCAATCGTAAACCTGACAAAATGTCGGCAACAACTGGCCATGAAAGTTGCTTAGCCAAGAGAAGTGCTGCCCATATGTCATCCTCTCTATGAATCGCACCAATTACTAGAAGCCCTCGGTTCGCCTCCTGAATCACTTCAAGAACCTCTGCCATTTGGTTGTTAGTACCATTGCATCCATAAGAATACTGCAGTTGGATATAGTTCGTAAATGGTTGAGCACTTGACATCCAAAAATCCAAGCCTTTTAAACAGCTCAACATCCACTGTCTTGAACTGTTATCCAATGGTTCCCTAAAAGGACAGTTGATGTGAACAGGACCGTAGGGTGAACTGGTCGCCCAATGAACAGCAGAGTCAATTGTAGTAAGAACAACCCGTGCAGCAATAGAATCAGTGGGTGCTGGAAGACCATAGAAGAACCGCACAAAGGGACCAAAATGGTTGACCTATATTACAAAACTGACAGAATTGATCATGGGAACATTAGCAGAATATATACAGTGAAGTACATTACTGTCATGTTTTTAAAACCGGCCCAGACAGGCTGGTTGGACCGCAGACTTGCCCAAGAACAAAGTCGGGCCAACCCAACAGAACAGTTTAGGATAAGATACCGGCATGAACCATTCAAACAGTCCTATTACCAACAAACTGTTCATACTATTGATAGGTATATTGAACCAGTCGGGTGTGAAGCTCCTAGAAACACCCTTGCAATGGGGAAAGCATCCTAATCCACTTATCTACCTTCAATCAACCAGAGAGTTTACACTACTTTGGTCATCTACTGTGTTGGATGATTCCCTGAAGAAAAGGATTTTCACTTTTTAGAGTCAGAAGTTCTCTCTCTTTATATGCCAATATGTCTGGTCCGAATGCCCACTGTGTTCACTATGCTCTGTTCGTTTTCCCAACACAGCTTAATTGCCCATCTTGCATGCCGCCAGCCGGTGGTTGGACCGTAGACTTGTCCAAGCATCAGTCAGGCCAACCCAACAGAACCGTCTCGGATAAGAAACTGTCTTGAACCATTCAAATGGTCGCATTACCAGAGAACCGTTCAAATGGTTGCATTGCCGGTGAACCGTTCAAATTATTGACAAGTCAAGTGAACCAGTCCGGGTGTGAAGCTCCTAGAAACACCCTTCCAATGGAGAAGATGTCCTAAGCCGCTTATCTACCTTCAATCAAATAGAGAGCGGTCATCTACGGTGTTGGATGATTCTCTAGAGAAAAAGATTTCCACATTTTAGAGAGTCAGAAGTTCTCTCTTTATATGCCAATATGCCTGGTTCGAATGCCCACCGTGTTCGCTACACTCCGTTCATTTTTCCACCACAGCTTATTCACCAGTCTTGCATGCCGCTAGCCTGCTGAAAAATGCAAGGGCCCTAAAATGTTGTCCTTTTCCAGCAGATTTTGAAGCATGACAAAAGAAAGATTCAAACTCTGAGATAACAATCTCTTTCAAGGAAAAAAATGTCATTTTTCCTAGTCTTGTTGAATTTGCTGAAAAAAGGTCCAACACTCTGCGCTAAAAAAACTTCACCATGCAAACAAGAGGCCTCAGGAATAGTATTCTGAGCAATCTAACGACGTTTTTTAGGTAACTTTAAAATTTTTGTACTCATTTTTTTGATGACATAAACTTCTCTATTCATTTATCATGTCAAAGTGGTTATTATGGTTGACCCCCGGCCATACGAGTGACCCAGCTGCTCGGCCCCTTAGCAGTGTTCAAAATATTGCATTACATCATAAAATGAAAGCTAATGGTTACCATGGTATAATCATAGTTATTAAAAACCTACAATACGGACACCTATACTACGATGTGTATCATCTCTATCAAAAAACTATATGTATCACACCCAGAATCGTTTTTCATAGATGCATAAAAAAACGGTACATGATATTTATCCGATTTGATTACTATCTCAATGGCAAAAAGTATGGAAAGATTATGGCATTCGATGCCTGTCTAGAACACAAAATCATCACCTAATGGCTTTATTGAGTGCACCCAGAGAAAAGGAAAGGGAAAAGCAATAAAGCGAGATATTGAATATAGAACAATGAAATAACTACAGAGTCTCTAATTGTCAGCAAGGTCAAACAACCAGTTCATTGAAGAAATGGAGTCAATCAACATTTCTAACCAGAGAATTACATACCTAACCTAACCTAAAACCTTTGTATAGAGGAATCGTCCTCCAAAAATCTCAGCCATGGAGGCTGAAACAAACAGAGTTCAGGATAGAAAAGCAAAACCTACTGTTGTCATCCATGTACTTTTTTTTCAAATTTGATACGTAAAAAAATTATAGTGTAAAGGAGGGGTGAAAATGTCAGAGAACTAAATACTGCATAAGAAAGAAACAATAATTGAAAAATAACATACATTGACACACCACAAGACCCGATAGAACACTTTCTGTGATATTTGGTAAGTCTTCTCAACAGGGTCATGAATAAAAAAATCCAACAAAGTTGTAGCCCAAGCCAAGTTCAGAATGCTGAATCAGGGAGAATTAGAATATATGGGTTTTTAACTCCTTGAAGTAAAAAGGTAAGACTGACCCAGTAGGAAAGAACTTGCATCATTCTCCTTTCTCCTCAAAATCAATAGTCCCTGAATCCTAATACTTCATCAAAGTTAGGCCAAAGTATACACTTTTTTTTTTCTAAACTCTTCTTCTCTCAATACTGCAATTAATTGAAAGTGCAAGTCCTTCATGCTCATTCACTTGAAGGCACAACAAGTTCTTTGCTATGAAATTGCTTGAAATGACAGCATATGTGTTCAACCTTAAACTACTTAAGCTATGTATCTCAAAGAAGAACAAAAGAATAAAAGAGCACCAGAAACTTCAGCAAAGGTTGATGTTTACAGTATGCCCACGAGCATTAATGGAACGGTAGAATTACTGGAGACCGAATAGGGAAGTCTAATCAATTTACTACAAAATTATTCACCTAGCCAAGCCCAGTGCCTATTTGTAGGAAACATCGACCCATATCTCAGCAGTAAAGGAAGATAATATATAGAAATCAAAAAACAAGCAAAAAGCTACCATTGCTTTCCACATAGAGGCCTCCATAAACTATGTGATACATATGAAGTACAGAAAAAGAATGGATAACATAAAAAATAAAAATAAAAAAACCAGCAACCACCAGAAGCAATGGATTCCCACTCACTGAAATAAACCAATGGTCAACTAGGGTAACAACGGGGAGGGAATACCAGTGTCTACCTGGTTGATTGCTTGGTTTGCTCCAGCATCCTGCAGCTCTGGAGGACGGTCTGCAGTAAGTAATATAAGTGGCACAAAGTCTTGGCTCGCCTCCACAACCTAAGCAATGCCATTTAATATAAATTGCATTAAAATAAAAATTTAAGCATTGCCAATGGCTATTCAAGAAAACATCCTTTGGAGAGGAATGAGATGCTAAGAGACAGGGAGGAGCAGGTCCTCTCTCTCTCTCTCTCTCTCTCTCTCTCTCTCTCTCTCTCTCTCTCTCTCTCTCTCTCTCACCCACTGGTTAAAAGGAAAGAAGAGCAAATTTTCAAGAAGAATGAAACAAGTTGGTATAGACTACAGAGGCTGGAAATAATCAAGGTGTCATGATAGGAAAAAGGAGGTGGTTAAGCTGAGGGCTTAATTTACACCCAACTAAATGACCCAAAAAGTAGTAAGAACTGAGTTAGTTACTTAGTTATAAAAAATATGAAGGTAAATAGCACTGAATATAACTCACAGCAGGAAGAAGATTTGAAACTGCGGTGCCCGATGATGTTATGACTACTGCAGGTTTATGAGAACCTCTGGCAAAACCAACTGCATGAAATGCTAGTGAGCGTTCATCATAGCATGCAATACAAGTTGTCAAGGGGTGACTAGAAGCAGCAATAGCAAGTGGAGACGACCGCGATCCGGGGGCTATACAAAAGTACTAGAAGAAGAAAAAATCAGACACATGTACACCAACAGAGATAGAATGCACAATCAAAAAGTCTTACCGTCAAACCAAGTCGAGAGCATTCTTCAATTATAAGAGACGCCCATAGCGAATTGATATTGGGATAGTTTTCAAGAGAGTGATGCCTTCCGTTGACATCATCCAGCTATCAATAGAAAAGAAAAGACGCCTGAACAACTTTGAACTAAACGGAGTCTCATCAAGAGCCAATGCTTACTAGTTACTAACATTGCTAGCACAAACCTCTAACCAAAATGTTGAGCAAATATAACTAAAGCAAAGTTGATGGATGATATGTTTTCTAGAATACCCTGCCAAAAGCAAGGCTGCGATGACATGCAAGCATGGGAATAAAAGGTAATCAAAGTCTTCACTAAAGTAAAATTAAGGTACGAAAAAAGATTTAGTGAGCATATTCAATACACATACAATTTACAACTATAATACTAAGATATAGCTTGTATAAATATATTTAGAAAATTGTAGCAGAATGAATATACCAATTCACAAACATAACAGTGACATACCATGTTACTGGCGATTGCCAGAGTAGGTGAAAGCCTGGCCAAGAACTGACATGAAGATGAAAGCTCCGACTGCGAGGAAGATCATGAAAAGCTTCAGCTTGAATTGGAGAATAGAGAACTTCTCGCCGAGCAACAATGTGAATATTTTGCTATCCCAGCAAAAATAAGAATCAGGTTAAAGGCGATACCAGTGCCGTAGGACCGTTCCCAAGATCCCCTCCACCGATTGAGCTAGCGTTGATGCACACCTACAAAATCACCTTGATCTCAGTAAGCTACCGAAACTGTGATAGTGCTAGGGGGCAATCACAAATGAAAAACTGGGGTATCTTCAAAGGTAATTTCGTGTTCCAGTTTCATAGATAATTCCGATTTGGAAGCCAATTTAAAGGCGAGCTACAGAGTAATAATATACTGAACCACGAAACTGAATTTCTGAACTCATATTTGAAGTTAAAAACATAGGGCCACTGTCAATACAAAAAGCTATGTCATGTTCAACAATAGAGAAGAAAAGGGCAAACAGTGCAAGTTGTGTAAATGAACATCAGACAAAATAAAAAACGGAGAAACCATACCATTTGGGTATTTGTATCCCCGACCACATTGAACTTTTTGAGAGTAGATCTGATGCATTTAGGATAGAATTTCTCCGTGGTGGGCAACACATAATAAGTGGCCTGAAAAAAGAAATTCAACAGAAAAAGAAAAGAAGGCATAATAAGATGGACATGAAAATATCACAAGTTCACAACCATGTCGAGGAAGCGCATAGAAACAACTTACTTCAAATCAATGCTACTTAGTTTTGTTCTAAGCTACAATAGCTCAGCAACAATTTCATATTGCAAATAGCTTCATTTGAGTGGAAAGGCTTTGAACTTCATCTAAAGGCCAGAAAAAATACATTATTTTGGAAACCTTTACAGAATATGGCGTGCTACATAGTGAATGGTGGCCAATGTCTTAGAGCGTATGAAATTAACCAAACCCAGTGCGAATATTTTTAGAACTTGACAATACAAGGCTTGCTAGGGTCGGCATTACCAGCAGGTCAAACCTAAAGCTATTTGAAGTGAATGTCAAAACATTCCTATTGCCTGCAGATTATTTATAAAGTATTATCTTTTCAAGTATAGTAAAGGGAAGGGATAACACGCGAGAGATGAGAACTTCAGAACACCTGGTAGAGAGCTAACTCGTAAGACTGAATGGCGTCCTCAAATGTTTTGAGGAAAGAGTCATGCCACACCAATGTTGCAGCTAGTGTAGAAATACCTTCAAACTCGTTTAACTCAATCTGTTGAAAAGTATTCTCATTTCAGAAGCGTATACATGTGCAGAGCAGCTCTCCACTGGGGAAAAAAAGGCGAACACAACACAACTCAATAAAGACTATAATCAAAACTCCAAGCTTGAATGCAAAATTATTTACTAACAACAGTATAAGAACAATGATACGTTGTAAACTTTAAGGTTACAAGGGATAAAAAAATGGATGCAGGCGATGACAGTTACAGGAATAAGAGTCAAAATTACCTCAGGTATGAAAAGGTAGAACGAACCTCTCCGATGCTTCATGGAAGATAAGTTCAAATCAAAATCGACATCCATAAAACCATATGCCGATATAAGGGATGAATGGGGTGAATCTGATGGGAGACAGCTGGAAACAAAAAACAAAAAATGTGTCAACTCCTTTGCACCAATCCAATTGGACTTTCTATCCCCTATTTATAACGAATTTATTTAACAATGTAATAAACAGAAAACCAATAGCCATCTTATGGCGATTATGAAACCATCTCTCTCCTGCAATATAGGTCCAAAATATCTGCATTAATGCACCTTCCATACAAGGTAAAAACAAATTGATGCTTTACTCCAATTTACAGGGGGCAAATCATGCACTTGTTGAGTGCAATGTATGACCATAGTGTACTATACAAAGCATGAAAAGCGAATTCCATAGACAGTTCCATACATGTTTACCGAAGAAAAAAAGAGGAACATACAAGTTTTCCGAAGAAAAAAAGAGGAACATTCAGTTCAGAGAGGGAAAGGGACAATGAAATTAACCTTCCTAGGGAACTCCACTCTCGTGAGGCGCAAGACGACCCCTTGAAGATGATTGCAGCACCAATACCAAAAACACCCCGCACTCTACCCAAAGAAAGAGACCTGAGTGTTTGATTATCGTTCTCCTTTGAAATGAAAAACTGAGGAAATACTCCAGATGACTTAGGTTGGCGGCAAAACCAATTCAAAGATTTTGCACTTGGGGGCACAGCAACCTGCAAATGCAAAATCACATCACAGGACTCCATACCCAAGTTTTCCCGCCAACTGGCAATTACCTGTGTTAGTAATTAGTATAATATTCTGGAGTTGGCTTCTCAGCTGTTGAGAAGAAAACTGCACAGGTTGCAGTTGGTTGTTTTTTGGGACTCATCAAGAGTCGACTTTGATGATCGGAGCTGTTCACTATTTAGAGCTTGTCAAGACCATCAATCATGTTGAAAATCATGTTGATCAGATTGCGATAAGCATCAAATGAAAATATATACATCTTGACGTATCTTTTAAGAAGTCGGTTTTATACAGTGTGCAAAGTTATTTTTTGTCTCAAAATAAATGCATCATATACTATTTGAGATCCAATCAATATGATGCTAAGGATTAGAGTTTGGAATATTAGAGGTCGTAATGACTCCTTGAAGCAAAAAGAAGTTTTTAGAATGGTTGACGTTCTCAATAAATTTTACAAAATGAACCATTTGGATCATAAAGTGGACCCGGCATGGCCCAGCAAATTGACCAACTGCACCTTGCGAAGATAAAGTATCCACCAGAGTAAAGCATATCACTAATTAATTCTCATTATGATGCAGCTTGTTTAGAAATAATAAAAGGAGTCCCAACACAGCCACACCATCTATATCCACATGCTATACAGTATACACTACTCCCTCCTCCCAAAATGATAGTCCAATTTGCAAAACATAAGTTACAAATAATACCTATTTCGAAGAAAAAGTTCAAACTTTTTTCATGAATTAAAAGAACAAATTGATATCTACTAAATTTCTAAAAAACAAATTAATCTCTTGAAAAAAATGCATTATTTTTAACCTACCGTTTTGCAAACCAGACTATCAATTTTTTTGGGAGGGACAGTTAACTTTTTAGCACGTGTGCCCGTACTTACAATTAACCAACATACCTACATGTCCGTCCATACGTGGGTCAGTGGTATGCAATGCGCATTCACTAAATACCAGAAAAAAAAAAATTTAAAAAAAATTGTTCAATTCGCTGCCATTCCAGTCGAATAAGTGAAATAGATAAAGGTTGATCCATTTCACTTATTTTCATTTTAATATTCATCATCCCACCGTATTTCATTTGAATAACAGGCACGTGCCCAATCGATAAAGTGTAAGAACATTTTCAAGAAGAAAAGCATTCTTATAATGTGACCAATTAACCAACTAGCAAAACTACTTCTTACAAATAGTAGGAGATAATTGTATTTTGATTGAGTTATTGATAATTGATATAAGTAAAAACGAAGAAAGTTAAGGTAGACAAAAACCCTTCCTTTTGTTATTGGGTATGAAACAAAAGAAAAACTAGCAACTGGGTATTCATCAGTTGCATTGAAAGGTGTACCTGAAATCTATACATGCCACGCACGGAAGGAGGAGGGTTGGACTTCAATTCCTCAACGGCGTCTTTAATCTTCTTCAATCCTTGCTCTAGCGTCAATGCGGGCGGCAGAGTACGCGTAATGCAGGTTGTCACCAGTAATTCTGCCTCATCGGCTTCCAACAACTCACCCTCTTTCACTAAACAGCCTCCAATAACCTACCAAAAAAAAAAAAAAAACAAACTAAGAAATACACCTACCAAGCATCAAAAACTAAAAAAGAACAAAATTATAACGAAAAGGAAGGTGAATTACCTTGAAATTAGGGCTTCGACGGCGGCAAAGAAATGCGGAATGGTGGAGAGAGCTGAAGTTTGTGAGGGGCCTCGAGATGACGGAGGTTGGGGTAGGAAATTGGAGGAGAGATAATGGAGGAGGAGAGAGAGTGGTAGTGTGAGATGGATTGAATTTCGCCATTATCATCGTCTCCTTCGCCCGGCGGAGAGGATGATGGGAGTCTAGGAGGAGATGGCAAAAAGATTTGGCAGTGGAGACCGAGTGCATGGATAAGGAGCTTGGGTGGGTGGGGTCCGGGGAAATGATGTGGGTGGTGTTGGATTTTATCTTGGCCGTCCAATGGCAGGATCTGACGGTTGTTATTAATTGAGGCAGATTGCGATTGGTTTTTTTTTTTTTTTTTTTGGGTGAGTCAAATAGTCAATTGTTATGGCTGACATATCTTTTGAATGTGAAATGTTTTTTTTTTTAATGTGAAATGTTTGAATACCGGAAACTGTACGTGAAACAGTTCAAAAAAATTAAATCAACAATTAAGATTTACGTATTTCACTGTAAATCTCTGAACCGTTGATTTAGTTTTTCAAGACTGTTTGACATATACTCTTGGATCCTATTAAAACCCTTTGTATTTTTTTTTTTTTTGGATTTTGTATAAATTATTTATAACTGAATTTATGTAGAAACTATAAATACTGTGATAACATATCTGGATACATAGATGTTGTAATGATGTGGTGTCCACCATTTTATTTCTATCTCTTTCATGTGTTTTTATTTTCTCCTTTTTTTTTTTTCATTTCACGAATTTAACGTAACTTCTGCTTGTAATAAAAACTTGTTTACATTGAAAATGGAAGGAAAAAAAATATCTAGTTGATTACTTGCATGTTCACTTTGTTAATAAACTGGTCTAAGAGCATCCTCATCTGGAGCACCAAAATTTTCACCAAAGTTAACTTCAAAAACACCTTTTATAAATTATTAAGTCACTTTATCAAAAACTAAAAAAATCAGACTCTCTATTTTAACTTTACTATATTAAACTATTCCCCTCAAATCCATAAAAAAAAAAAAAAAATCCCTAGAGGTAGTCTACCCCACCTGGGGAGAATTTTCGGCAAAACAAATAAGTGGACCCCGGCACTAACCTTTCTTCCCCCATGCCCTAGTCTAACCTTTCTTCCCCGCCCTCTCTCTCTAACGCGCTGCCAGCTGGAAACAGCAACCGAAAAAAAAAAATTGACTGGTGCGTGAACAGTACCGCACCAAATTTGGTGCGGTACTATAGCAAAAATAATTAGGTGAGGCAAAATGGAGAGCCTGATTTTGAGGGGGTTTTGGGAATTTGGCTACTCAATTTAACTTTAGTATCCAAATGAGGATGCTCTAAGTAATAAGAAAAGTACAAGGAGAGAAATAAGGGTCGTTGGCCATTTTTGAGAAAAAATTTAGAGATATATTTTTTAGATAGTGCTTGGTTTGATAGATAGTCTATGTACAGGCTTTCACAACATGGTAGCAAAAGCAAAAAGGATATGTCACATAAGCCATAGCTCAGGTACTCAAGTGGTTATGGTAGATTCTCGTCTTGGATATTGTACATTTTATACTGTATTGAATTTTACTACGATCACCATCGATGACATGATGTACTTCTATCTCATTAACGTTCTTATCGTAGTATTCTTTCTCTATTTGTTTATGGTATTCTTCTAACAGAAAATTACCAGTAGGTCTAGAAAATCTATCATTAATTCCCACTAAGGATACACTCAATTTTTAATTACTTCTAAGTACAATCTCATTATTCAGATTACCGTTCTACCCGTAAAGTACATATTTACACTTTACTCCACCTCCCACTCCCCAACTCCACCCACCATCCACTTCCAGCCAGCAAACTTTTTTGGCAAACGAACTTTTCTAGTCGGTTACTTTTTCAGGCCAATGACTTTCTACTGTGAATTTATAAAACTTTCGGGCAGCGACTTTTTTCGGCCGGCAAAATCCACTTGCTAAGTGTTATTACTTGAAATAAGTGGATAGGTGTGTACTTACCAAAAGCAAAAGAGTCACAGGTGTGTGTAGCCATTGAGATTTATTAATGATTTACAAAAATATAGTTGATTCCCATCAGGTTCAGATGATGAAAAATTGCGAATTTGTAAAAAAAAATGCGAATTTGTAAAAAAACACTGCAAATTTTGTATAAAAAATTGCGAATTTGTAAAAAAACTATGTATGTTGGTACAACTCCCAAGTGCAAATTTGTAAAAAATTGCGAATTTGTAAAAATTGCGAATTTGTGATTTCACGCTCTAAATTAATGGTGGGACCACCAATTTTGGAGCGAATACACGCCATGTATGTTGGTACAGCTCCCAAGTGCTTTCTTGGGCCCATGGAAAAGCCATACAACCTGGAAAATCACGTGTACAAGTACAGCTCTAGTCAGTCCACTTGATAGCAAAAGTACTGAACCCCTGCAACTTTTTCTTTCCCAGTCCAACATGCAGGCCAGTCGCAACTAAGGTGTGAGCCCCACTCTCTTCTCCTTCGGACTCATCTCTCCATGAGTGGACAACTAAGTTTGAACACAAATTCACAACATCAAAATACAAAATCGCAGGCACTGGCGGCGGAGGCAATGACAATGTCTGAAATTATTTGTTTCGAGCATGGATCAGATATCGTACAACTGTATATCGGTGATCCAGATCAGCAAGATATTGACAGCAAGCGGCTACAAAGTCTTCGCCGAGACTCTACTAGGCTCCGACGCCGAGAAAAAGTACGACGACGACATCGACGGCTGATTGACGGTGTTCTTCCCCGATGACGACTCCTTCAAGAACTTCTTGCCCAACATGGATCCAGCCGGTAGTGGAGGAAGGTAGCGGCGTGGCAGAGTTGAATCGACGCGTGGTAAAAGCAGCGTGGATTGGGAGGCTAGGTTTGATAACTGAGACACTTGGGGTAATTTGGGAAGAAACTGGTGTAGTTACCTTGTTGGGAAATTTTAGGAATGGGGCTGGACCCGGAGGGAACTCACTCCTGTCTTTGGTACCGGCCCGTCAATCCCTCTTCTTCTAATTGGGCTGAAAATTTCTTGGGTTTGGTTACTTTTGATGCATGGGAAGTCCAAATGAAATGAAAAGAGTCTTGCATCACAATTTTGGAGAAGTTGGCAACTTGACTATGACAAAGGTACAAAAGAGCTATAAAAGGCTTGCAAGGGTGTATCAACAGGCCAATGCCTCATTGGGCTAGAATGGAAACTTGATGGGCCTCATTGGGCTAGAATGGAAACTTGATGGGCTAAGATCAGACTTTCAATCCAAATCCTCCAGAACGTTTGTTTTATTTTCTTGTATTACCTAAGCGACATCTTTACTATATCCAAATAAATAGTGATAAAAGATGCATTGCCAGGCATGGTTAAAGAACTATGCAAATAATCAGAAACTATAGTTATTGGGTAATAGCTGAAGGGACCCCGGGGCGTGCTGGCGAGAGACTCGTCTGCCAAGGATTTCAGCAATATTTGGATCTTCATGTTTCGTCTTATGTGAACTTACTTTTAACTTTGGTCAATATTTTTTTACTTTTTTAATTTCTCTCATCGGGCCGAACGAAGTGATGTAAAAAATTATAGTAAAGTTCACAAAAAAAAAAAGATAAAATGAACAAAATGACCCTAATTTGCGCCCTTGACGATCTTGAAAACGAGGAGAAACAGAGGAAATGTAAAATTGTCCTTTTCGATAATGGGCATGTCCAGTGGGCCACAAGTGTCTGCACAAGTAATCAAAAGGGCACTCATTAACACTTTAGACCTTTTGTGGCAATGGATTTTAAACAGTGGCTTTGGTTTTCCCTTTTGAGAATCCTTGTTTATTTTCAAAAAAAAAAAAAATCTGTCTTAACAGTAAAAGAAGCTGTGCAAAAGTCCTTTTTTTCATGCTTCAGATTTGCTAACAGATTCTTACTGGTAAGGAAAATACTTTACGGGGAAAAATCTTTTACAAATCTAGACCATTTATCATCGAGATGAACGGTTGGGATGTGACAGCATTCTCACGGTCCAAAATTGGGCTTTTTGAGAAGCTTGGTGTTTTTGCGAATAAGATTGTGCCAAGTGTATGCGCTTATGAGGACAATGGAGCTGCCCTCGAGCCGAATTGAATAATGGAACTGTTTATTTTGTTGGACTCGTAGAATGCGTCTTTAAGGGACAACATGTGTGTTGACCCCATTCGAGCCGTTCGTGCTCGGCAATCTACGGCGCATTTGGTAATGGACAGCTTTGATCTACGCTGTTGATTGTCGAGCACAGACGGCTCGGATGGAGTCAGCATGCATGTTGTCCCTTAAGGGACAGCACGCCCCCCATTTCCTAGAATAAGTAATCCATGAAAAAATCAAACTAATTGGATAACGGTAGTTAACATGATTGGAATACATTTGTCAACATTTTGTTTTCAAAAATCACACTAGTCAGTACATTTTTTTAAGGCGAATGTAACTAGCTGCGTCAGCTGACCAAATCTGACTTATCCTATAAAACTCAACAAGTTAAAAATAAAAAATAAAAAAATTCTAATCAGCTAATTTAACCTAAAGTGGGATTCAAATCAAACCCAAATCATTCGAGATGACATTTTTTTTCCTTTTTCAGGAGTCGTGAGACTGTAGTTCAACATTCAGGGGACAATTTTCTGCATACGTTGTTTTGACACAGTACAAAATGATCCGTCTGAGGAAAGTTTTTATCCAGAAAAAAATGGCTCCACATACAATGCTTCCACTACCTGGCATATATATATATATATATATATGGTGGAAAATAAGATCCATGCATGTGGTGGTGAAAAATTCATAGTACAACGTACATTTACCTAAATGGCTTTGGTCATATTACATATATGGGGTTGTCACTTTCTGGAAAACAACTTATCCAGTGGCGGCTCCAGGAATTTTTGGAAGGGTGTTCAAAAACAATTAACAATATACTACATATAAAAAAATACTAATATTTATCAATATCAACAATTCCTTCCAAAAACTACAAAGTATATACTCCCTCCGTCTTTAAATAAATGTCCGGCTCGCAAACCTAAGCCTCTAAAATTATGCATTTTTTCGTTCAAAAAATTCAAACTTTTTTCACAACTTGAAAGAACTCAAAAAAAAAATTAAAATTTTTAATGATAAAAATGCATCTTTTTAGAGGTGTAGGTTTGCGGTCTGAACATTTATCTAGGGATGGAGGGAGTAATATATTACAATTGCCCTCGACGAGTTTTTATATTTTGAATCCATTGCACAATAGTCTCAGTATCAATTGCATCATATACACCATCCTCAATATATGTAACCAAACAATTATTCATTCATCCACTGATCTCCTATTTCGATTGCACAAATTGCTCATTGATGTATGGGTGGGTGTTCATTATCCTGTGGACTGGGTGTTCATTGATGTATGGATTGGGTATTCAAAGCATGACCTCCTCTACAATTTCTACACGTATTATAACCAAAAAAATTTTGTTTGGGTGGTCATGTGACCACTGTGGCATGGCTGTGGAGCCGCCACTGAACTTATCCATATTCCCCAATAAGTGGAAACGATTGCGTCAAATAGATTGTCCTATATCTCAGTAACAGGATTTTTGAAGACGACGATCGGTTCATTTTCTGGACTTGTACAAAATAGAGACGTAATCTACCGAGTGGTTAATTCGGGCTGTCAATGTTACATAATCACGGTGAATATCGTTTCGAATGCGAAAATTTTGACTGGGGAGTGGCTAAGAAAAATAACCAAAGATTTGTTAACTTGTACCAGTGGTGTTGTCCTACAAGAAATTAGTATTAATTTGGCTTGAGCACCATACAGTTGTCTGATAAGTCACGTTTTAAATGACTTATACAAAAGAGAGACGTAAGCTACCGAGTGGTTAATTCGGGCTGTCAATGTGACATAATCACGGTGAATATCGTTTCAAATATGACAATTTTGATTGGGGAGTGACTAAGAAAAATAAACAAAGGTTTGGCCTGATTTGGCTAAATTGGAAAAACTGATTTTTTGATTTTTTTTTCGTTTTGTCCTTATTAAAAAAAAAATTGCATTTGTTAGTTTTGCGTCAAAGATTTCGTGGTTTCTGGATTTATCTCATCGAGACGAATCCATAGAGTATAAAATTATGGTCAAAAGTAATAGTTTTTTGAATAAAGCCGAAAATAAACCAAAATAAACTAGTTTTTTTTATTATTTTTCGTCTTTATTCACAAAACTTTAAGTTTGGCTAACAATTTTATACTTTTTAGATTCCTCTCGTCGAGACAAGCCAATAAACCACAAAAAATCGACCGAAAACTAACAAATGCAAAAAAAAAAAAAAATTGAATAAGGACCAAACGAAAAAAACCAAAAAGTTAATTTTTTCAAATTAGCCAAATCAGGCCTGTACTTGTACAGTGGTGTTGTGCTACAAGAAATTAGTTGGCTTGAACCCCATACAGTTGTGTCTGACCAGTCACGTTTTTATTATGTCTTCCATATTTTTCCTCTACGTGACAGTATTGATCTGTAGCAGAAATTACTCACTGGGTAAATATTTACGCGGTATTCATGAAATATCCGATAACTAGACTCATTTTTTGGTTGATATATCAAAGAACTAGACTTATTTTTGGTAGTGTGATATACCAGAAAGGAAAATCACATGAGGGAACCGGATAAATAAACTTTAGATTCAGCACTTGCATTATCTTCTTAATAATGATACATGTCCAACAATTAGTCTCCAACATGGATTTAGCTCCGGAACCGGGGCCCTGCAGTGAGGAGGCTTAGTGCATGCGTGTAGTGAGTTCCCTCGGCCGTCCGATCGCCGATCAATGGTCCAGATCATTTTACATTTTAAAAAAGCATTTTTACATTTACTTTAATCCTAATTTATCCGGACCGTTGATCGTCGATCGGAGGGCTGAGGGAGCTCACTACACGCATGTAGTGAGCCTCCTCACTACAAGCCCCCCGGATCCGGCCCGGAACACACTCATATGATGTATGGAGCCCACACATTCTATGTGAGTGTGTTGGAGACTAATTGTTGTACCACCATCATTTTTTATCTGGTTAAATTATTTGTAGGGAGTATAATGTAGTACTAACGTTGTTTGAAACTAGCTAACTAGTGGGTCATGTGGCAATGCAATAACCAATTAATGGAGACACCAAAAAAGGCAATGAAGCGGACATGTTTTTGCCCCACTTTTTTTGGTTAGGTTCATGGATGACCATAAGTAAATTAAGCACTTGCACATTTCTATAATGACAGTGTCGAGTTCATGGTTATGCATTTGATGTCATTACGGAATTGGTTGCTTTTGGGTGGGGGGGGGGGGGGGGGGGGGGGGGGGGGGGGAAATTTGTGGCTGTAAGTTCTTGAAATCTCTTCTAATCATTCCGCAATAACCCGAACCACATATAATTTATACGACTAAACTCAACTCAAGGGTTTATTAGTGTCACGGGTTACCTTATTTCACTCCGTGATCACTCTAACATAATGTCACAACGTGTCTAGTTGACGCTAGAAAAAGGCCAAGTCGAAGCGTGTTAACAACTTCAACAATGGGCTAATTTGTAATCCGTGCGCTTTTTGTCATGTCATCTAGGGTCCAAATAATTGTAGACCCATTGTATTACGTTGTAGTAGTTGTATCATAGCCCAGGTGCTTTTGTTTTTACACTTTTACTCTTTGTATTTCATTTTGCTCCTCAAGGGAGCAAAATGATGTTTCTTCTTGTCACTGGGAGAAAAATTTATAAGTAACCATGTATTGGAGCTTTTCTCCCATCAGTCTATGTCAATATAGGCCTTGTTTGTTTGGGGGATTTGGGGGTGGGTTGGAGTAGGCCCTATTTTTCAATGTTTGTTCTCTTTTTTTTTTTTTTGCCTGGGATATGAAATACCTACCAAGTTTTTCTCCTCATCCATACGGTATATAGAATCCCATTTGGGGGGGGGGGTGATTTTTCCATTTTAGTACAAAAAAATGCTTTCCACTGGCTATATCCCGTCGAACACAAACACCGGATATGAATTTTTTCCATCCATTGATATCCTGAGCAATATCCCAAGGATTTCATATCCCATCCATATCCCATGGGATTTCATATCTCATCCATTTATCTCCGACGAAACAAACGAGGCCATAGTGTCACTGTGTTTACTTTGTCATCTATTTTGTAATGTCAATTGCCCATCAATGAAATACTTTTCCTCTGAACTATTTTGGTGTCATTTATTTTGTTAGCTATATTGTTGTTTGCTTATTGTTAATTTGATATACACTGCTCGGCTACTTATTTTAGAGTTGTTTGAAGCTTGACGTGTCTACAAGAGTGTCATGGTAGGAAGCCACAGGTGGTATCTCTTGAGCATAATCTTGTGCCATAAGTTGAGCCATGATAAGCACACAAGGAATATTAAGTCACTGATCAGTCCAAATCGTATGAGCGCTTAATCCTGTTAGAACTGTATTACACTGTATGTACCACGGATCGATTAAGCTACCCTTGAATACCCATGGCCATGGTAATTACTTGGTATACCCTTTAAAAAAATAATTAAAAAATAAAAAACTCAAAATCTGCCTTAAAGGGCTACAAGCCCCAATCTGGAGCTTTCAGTTTTGGAACAGAAAATTTGGAAGATTCATAACAGGATAACAATGGACCCGACTTGGGGTACAGAAAATTTGGAACATAAAATGTACCGAGCTGCTTGGGGGACCCACTTTTGGGTCCCACACGAGAGATTCGAACCGTTCATTATTCTTAAAACATTTTTCCGAGAGGCCCCATAAAATTTCAGCTCAATCGGACAGTTAGAAGTGCTTAAACCAAAGTCTCACTGTTTCAAACGGTGGGAGTTTTATGGGGCCCCTCGAAAAAATGTTTTAAGAATAATGAACGGTTCGGATCGCTCATGTGGGACCCAAAAGTGGGCCTCCCAAGCAGCTCGGTACATTTTCTGTTCCAAACTTTCTGTACTCGTAGGTTTACCCGATAACAATACCCAAAGAGGGTGGAGAAAGTTCCACACAGGAAATAGAGATCTCCATAAGCAAAGATGAAACAAATTAAAACAGACTAAAATGAAAAATGATAACAAAACTCATGTCACCGAAATTAAAATAGACTCTAAAACAAGAAATCTAAAAGAGTAACTCTCTACCGTCACAAACAGCCACCTTCTAGAGAGAGAGAGAGAGAGAGAGTCACCTTTTCCAAAAACTGTCGTCGCAGGGACAATATTTTCAGATAAATGGCTAACATCGATCAACCAATTTAATTTGTATTTCATTTTTCTCACAAAAAATTAGAAAAAGGAGGATACATGGAAGTTGTACGTGCAAGTTTGATTCATTCATAGCATAGCATAAGTCTCAAAGAGACGAAGTTCCGAAGTACCAAAAAAAAGAAAGGTCTCCGAGAGACTGTAGATATTTGAATAATATGGAGACAAATTTCCACATGATTCTTATGTATCGTTGAACAAAATGTGAAACAATGATGCATGCAATAGAAATAAGAAAAGAGGAAGGAGTAACCTTCTCCTAATGGTCAAAACCAGCTATGTTATTATGATTCATGTTGGAATTTTGACAATTCAATGTGAATGAATTTGTGCACATGGGTGGCTTTAATGTGAATGAATTGTGCACATGGGTGGCTTCCCTTTGTAGGCTACTTAATCTTCCTCATTTCACACTAGAAGTCACCATTGTGGGCTACCTAACTTTCCCTCTTTCACACTTGGAGTTTCTCCTATAAATAGGTCACTCCTCATTGTGTTTTGAACACACAAAATAATCCAATCCATTCCAACTAAGTTCATTTAAGTCAGGAAGAGAGACAGGCGCTAGTTAGTTCGCCAAGGCGGTCGACGGTGGTGTTTCGTCGGCTCGTGGTTCTAGCCGTTGTATCCTGGGACGAAGACGTCGGTTCAACCTACAACACCCATGGTAGGCGGCGAATCTTTGTTAAGGAGAGTGTGGTTACACACGACTCGGCAGTTTCCAATCTACTGTTTGTATCTCTGTTTCGATTCTATTATTTTTGGTTCATGTAATTTGTTTACATTTTGTTCATGTATAATGTTATACGAAGAATTTGTTCTTTGGATCTGTGATTGCCACTATATTTTCTCCTACAGTCTTAACAAAGATTTTTCTTATCGATTGGCAATCGAGTTCCAGAAAACAATTCTGTTTTGGTACTGACTTTTGAGTTGCAAGAACAGGATCGAAGTAGAGACAGAATTGGTGGTATCTCGTTGAGATCATATAGTAATCTGACTAGATTACTTGTGTAGAGAAAAAAAAAAAAAAACCGAGAATCAAGTTTTGATTCTTGGATCATGCTGGTTTCCAAACTTGTTAAGCTTCGGCTTTGTCGGTCATGCGTGGCTTGACATGAGATCTTGATAATCTCGACGGCTACGGCCTTAGGCTGTCGTGCGCGGCAGGCCTCCGTTTAGAAAACGGTGCGGAGAACGGATCTCCGAAGTGTACACTCCGGGTGCCGGAGTCCAGCCGAGGTGCTCTGATAATTTTCTTTCGCATCTCTGGTTTTTCCCCTCTCTCTATCCAAAAGGAAGAAAGGTGAAGGAAGAAAGGTGGATGTGAGAGAGACGAGATGGAGAGAATGGTTTCAACAAAACATTTATTTTAAAAGGAAGAAGACAAGTCTTCTGTTTTCTAAAGTTTTCTCAAACGAAATCAGTAGCTTTTGTCTTATTTCCACCCATTTGTCAAATTTCGGTGGAATGTTTTCAAAACAGAAAAACAAGTGGGAACACAGTTTTGGTTTTAATTGATAAAAAGTGTCGGTTGAGTAAAGGAGACCCTCCATTATTTGTTCTAAAATAATGAATTTTTTTTTACTCCTCATGGAGGCAAGAGTCTATTGTTTTTCCAAAAATTTTCCTCAAAAACCTCATTTGTCCACTTTCGTTGGATTGTTTGTCTGGTGGAATGATTGTCTGGTGATGTCATCCATGACATCAACAGAGTAAGTTATTCGGTGTGACCAACACCTGGAATGTATGGTGCAACCATACGTATGTACAAATAGTACCGTATTCGTGAATACTATCGTATTCATGAATAGTACCGTATACGTGAATAGTACTATACGGGTGAATAGTACCGCATACGTGAATAGTGCCGTATTCGTGAATAGTGCCGTATTCATGAATAGTACTTTTGGAGGCGTATAAAACGCATTGCCCTCAGAACCCTGCTGGGGGGGGGGGGGGGAGAAACAGTCACTGGGAGTACCAGGACGTGTGTAACGGATATTAGACCGTTATCCCAGGCAAAGGTGCCAATTTGGGACCAAAAGGCGGTATCGCTAAGAAACCCAAGGAGAAGTTCCAGGGGAAATGCTTCAATTGTGACAAGTTTGGCAATAAAGCATCAGAATGCAAGAAGCCACCTCGTCCACAAGCGCATATTGCAGAAGCCTCGGGAGGTAGTTCTGAAATGAACTTCTCAGCTATGGTATCTGAGGTGAACATGGTGGGCTCAAATCCACGGGAGTGGTGGATTGACACTGGGGCTACTCGCCATATCTGCTGTGACAAGAAGATGTTCACGTCACTTGAGCCGGTTAATGGGGAGAAGCTGTTTATGGGGAATTCAGCGACCTCAGATATTACTGGTGAAGGAACAGTGGTCCTGAAGATGACTTCGGGGAAGACATTGACCCTGAACAAAGTGTTGTTCGTGCCAGACATTCGCAAGAATCTGATATCTGGCTCTCTGCTGAGCAATCACGGCTTTCGCATGGTGTTTGAATCAGATAGGGTCATTTTGACTAAAGCTGGATCAT